>JASDQU010106521.1:63064-83763 GCA_032191745.1 Picea mariana | reverse complement strand
GAGGATTCTGAGGAGCTCCGTCTGAAGGATGTCGAACGAAGCATGTAAGTGCAAGGAGAAAGCGTAATTGTTGGGTGTTCTGTGGCAGCGAAGCTCCGCCAGGAGGGCGTTGAGGAAGATTGTAGACAGACACGAGGAGGAAGGAACTCATTGACTTCTATCATCTGAAGGAAGCATCCAATGAGGGGGATTTCACTGGGTTACTGAATACCCAGATAAGTCAGCAATAGGTTGCTTGAGTTGGAAGAGTGCCAGGAGGCATCGATATTCTCCATCTGAGGGAGAAGAAAGATAAAATTCCCCAAGGGGTCTGAGTATTCATTGAAGCTTAAGAGAGACAGTGCCGTGTATGTGTAGAGACTCTGCGGGAGCGCAGGAGTCAAATAATCCGTTTAGGATTCGAGGACAGAAGCTCAGGAAGGGCAACGTTTTCATACGCGCATCAGGCGAGACTTCAAGCCGAGGAGTTCGCAGGACAGAACAAGCAAAGGTTGAAACCATTGGAGAAACTGAAATTCTCCTAAGAGCAGAGAAGAAAGCGCGGAAACTCGAGGGAATCAAAAGAGCTGCTTCGGCTCAACAATGGGATTTGTGATCAATCCTGTGAGCGGGTGAGCTGGAGGTGTAGGTGCACCCTCGCCTGCATCAACACCCGAAAAACTGAACCCCAAATTCCTGAAGTGCCAGAACTCACTTGTTCAGCTTTACATGCGATAATCCCTTTCACGGTTCGAGAATGTGAATGACCAAAGGTTTTGGTCTACACTTCAACCTTATGAAACCCGAAATTCTGAAATGATCCAATGGCTCAACTAACCACAATAAACAGTCCACGTTGATTCTTGAAACCAAAGGGATGGGTTCACCCAACTCCTAACCACCTTGCAACTTCATTGGATCCTATGGTCCTCGCGACTTCGCGAGTTCTCCATGAATAATTCTGACCATGTGATTCACTCCTCAAGAATATTTGGCCAAATTGACTCGGTGTCCTTCCACTAAACTTAACTTCCGTGTGATGATTTCTCTCCCCATCTTCCTTTGAACTCTTCAAAGTTACTAACCATCCTGAGATTTCACTTGTGAACTTAAGTCTCCAAGAGAGATCCTACTCGCACTCCTTGCGGAAATATTTCAAATAACCTCTGGTTATTTGAGTCCTCAAGTCTGTGTGCTCTTTGCAACAACAATCCTTCCACCTTCACCTTAGTTGATAACTTCTAAGGCTTGAACTAGCTTGTGCACAACTTGCATGACTCTGTGCTTCACCTGCGCTTCTGATGGTATGAGAGCAACGATATCTCTCCTAATCTTTCTAAGATAAAACTCATACCCTCGTCAACACACACCTTGTGGACGTTCGCTACACTGCTTGCAGGAATTCTCAGGAAGAGAAAAAATTGCAACTCATCCTTCTCCTCTCTCAGACTTCATATATTCAACATGAAATCATACACACAACATTGAAACAAATGAATAACACATAAACAAAGCAACTGTAAACATCCCATTCAACAAATGTAAATAGTAAGCATCATAACACCATGAAAATTGATTCAAAGCCTTCATATATTAACTCAAGTGTTCTTGTACATGGGATCTTCTCTACAACTCTCTGCTACAACTCTCCAACTTATGAATTTTGAATGATCATAATGTTACAATGATACAAGGGTGAGGGTGTCTATATCCGTTTTCCCTCCTACTCTCTAAACTGTCTAATCTATGAATTCAAATCTACGTACTTTCATTAATTACGTATAAATGCCTTTACATTCTACAGATGAGAGCAGTGATCAAGATCTGTTTACAATATATAAGATATAAATGTAAGTACGCTTTCTCCAGCTATCACATTAATATCCACTTCATTAACTTTTCAAAACATTTAAAAAACGTGCACTGGTGCTTTTCTAGCTGTCTTTCGCCTTTTACGTTGCTTGCTTGGCTGGCTGCTTACGATGCTCTTGCATCATACTCCTTCGCTTGAAAATTTTCATGAACTCCTGTTCATGAGTTCTTTCACGGTCTATCCATGCCTATGAATTTATGCTTCATCCTCCCAACTGGCATCTTCAACTGGATGTCCCTTCCATTTGACCAAGTATTCAAAATACTCTTTTCTCCTAGTCTTTTTGCGAACCCTTTTGTCAATTATGCTTTCCATCTGTGGATTTTCAACTAGAGGAATTTGATTTGTCCATTGAATTTCTTTCTGCTCATCTTCTGCTCCTGCTTCTTTAGCTCTGTAAGGGTACAAATCCATGACATTGAATATCGGTGAGATTCCGACCCCATCAGGTAGTTCAATCTCATATGCGTTTTCCCCAAATTTCCTTATGACCTTGCACGGTCCAATCTTTTTCATCTTCAGTTTGTTATACATTCCCCTTGGGAACCTCTCATTCCTCAAATGTGCAAGAATAATATTACCAACTTCAAAGTGAAGTTCTCTCCTTTGTTGATCTTCTCTCCGCTTGTATTCTTGATTTGAACTCTGCAATCTCTCCTTAATTTGGTTGTGAAGCTCCTTCATTCCTTCTACAAAGTCCTCTACACTAGCACTCCTGAATTCATTTTGTTCCGAATCTTTCAATTCAGAAACTTCCCTTGGATGCATTCCATATACAATATGGAATGGACTTTGCCCAGTGCTTCTGTTAAGAGAATCATTATAAGCGAATTCTGCCCTTGGAAGAATGTGATCCCACTGAATGTGGTGTTCAGTCACTAAGCTTCTTAACAAATCTCCCAAGCTCCTATTCACGACCTCTGTCTATCCATCCATTTGAGGATGATATGCTAAGCTAAAAGACAAACTTGTCTCCAACTTCTTCCATAAGTTCCTACAGAAATGTCCTACGAACTTGGTATCTCAATCAGAAATGATACTCCTTGGCAAGCCGTGAAGTCTGACGACTTCCTTGAAAAACAGGTTCGCAATATGATTTGCATTGCTGGTTTTCTGGCATGGTATGAAATGTGCCACCTTTGAAAATCTGTCAAATACCACAAATATTGAATCACATCCTCTTTGTGTTCTTCGCAGTCCCAATATAAAATCCATGCTCACTGCGTTCCACGACCTTTTTGGTATGGGTAATGGTTGATATAACCCCGTGTTCTGTCTTTTTCCTTTCGTGTGCTGAGAAATTCTGCATCTATCCACAAATTTCTTAACATCTGTCGTCATCCCTGGCCAAAAATAAGATCCATTCAACTTTGAGAACGTCTTATCATGACCGAAGTGTCCGACCAATCCTCCACTGTGTTTTTCTTTCCGCAAATTCTCCCTCATGGAGCATTTTGGAATACATAGCTGATTGCCCCTGAACAATAATCCATCCTAGATCATGTATTCAGTCTATTGGCTTCTGTTCCTAAGAATTGGATTCTCAGATGCCTCATATGCCTCCTTAAAATCAAGGTCATCCCTGTACATTTCTTTGACGTTATCAAAACCTAAAGTCTTGACTCTGAATTACTTCATAAGCAAACATTTCCCGCTCAAAGCATCAACAACTTTGTTAGCAATTCCAAAAATATGCTTAATCACAAAAGTAAAATTTTTCATGTATTCAGCGAATTTAGCATGCCTTTGGTTCAACTTCTCCTGTCGAGTCACAAATTGCAAAGCGTGATTATCGCTGTACAAAACAAACTCCTTGGGAACCAAATAGTGTCTCCATTTCTTCAATGCTTGTATGACTGCATAGAATTCCTTGTCATATGTGGAGTACTTAATCTTCACTTCATTCAGTTTTTCACTGAAATATGCGACCGGCCTGTCATCTTGGCTCAAGACCACTCCAATTGCAAACCCACTCGTGTCACACCTGACCTGGAATGTCTTGCTAAAATCTGGCAAAACCAGAATTGGTTGCTTATGATCTTCTTCTTCAGCAGATTGAAACTCTTCTCTACTTCCTCTATCCAGTGAAAAGATTTATGTGTTTTCTTCATCGTATCCATCATCGGTTAACTAATTCCACTGAAGTTCTGGATGAATTTCTTCCAGAAGCTAGCCAAACCATGGAAGCTTCGTACTTCAAATATACTCTTCGACGATGGCCAATTCTTAATCACCTTTATTTTTTCTAGATCCATTTTCAGCTAATTTGCAGAGATAACAAAACCCAAATAAATGAGTTATGTCCTCATAAATGATGATTTCTTCATATTGATCAACAATTTATCTTGATGTAATCTTCTCATTATTATAAGTAAATTCTTTAAGTGTCTTGCTTCTGTTTTGCTAAAAATTAATATATCGTCAAGATATACAATGGTGAATTTCCCTATGAAATCCTTCAGGACTTCGTTCATCAACCTCATGAAAAGGCGCATTCATTAAGCCAAATGACATGACAAGCCATTCATACAACCCGTCATTCGTCTTGAATGTTGTCTTCCATTCATCACCTTCTCTCATCTGAATTTGATGATATCCGCTTTTCAAATCAATCTTTGAAAAAAATCTTGCTCCACTCAAGCAATCCATCAAGTCGTCCATACTTGTCAATGGAAATCTGTATCTGATGGTAATCTTATTGATCACCCTTGAGTCTGTACACATTCTCCAACCTCCATCTTTCTTTGGGCTTAGCACTGTCGGAACAGTGCATGGAATCAAGCTTTCTCGAATCAATCCTTTGTCTATTAAGTCCTGGACCTGTATCTTAACTTCTTGATTTTCCTATGGCATCAATCTGTATGTTGCTTTGTTCGGTAAACTAGCTCCAGGTATAAGATCGATATGATGACTTATACTCCTGATAGGTGGCAACGAACAAGGTAGTTCGTCCACTACTATATCAACAAACTCTCCCAGCAAATCTTGGATTTTTTCTTGTAAATCATCTATCCTTGTACTGGTCAAAAAAGTTGTGGGCTTCCTGACCACAATAAATTGTGTGTCCTCCTTCTTCTTAACCTCATCAAAGAGTTATTTCCCATTCATGATAAGTACAGTGTTGCTCATCTCTATTTTCACTTCTCTATCCTTAATTGGCAGCAACATGTGAGTTCTACCATTTTTCTCCAGGGTGTATGTGTTCTTTCTCCCATCATGAACTATGTTTCTGTCATATTGCCATGGTCTACCTAGAAATAGATGACAAACATCCATGGGAATGACATCACATAATATTTCATCTTTATATCCTCCTATTTTAAATTCAACTAAACACTGTTTAGTGACATTTACTTGGTGTCCTTTTTGTAGCCACGAAACTCTATATGGACTTGGGTGTACAATAGTCTCCAGCTCCAGTTTTTCTACCATCTTTGTAGATACGAGATTGTCTATGCTACCGCTATCCACTATGACCTTGCATACCCTGTCTTTAGTTTTGCAAGCAGTCCGAAATAAACTGTTTCTTTGGGCTGGGTCCTTTGCCTCCTTCTCTGGATTCAAGAGAACTTTCCTCATCATTAAGGATCTTCCACCCTCAGTGTCTTCTGCCTTTACATTCCATCCTTGAGATTTGACAATGTGAGTTTCACCACCATCTTTCTTCTTATCTAGACACTCATAGGATTTATGTCCAATTTTTCCTCAGACGAAGCATTTCACTTCACCTCCTCTACCTCTTCCTCTTCCTCTGGCTCGAGGAAAAATATTTCTATCAGCATACTGGCTTCCCTGTGATCTTCCTCCCCTCTCAGGTTGAGTTTGAGGTTTATTTGCCTGTTCTTTAGGTCTCTGAGTTCTGTCTCGGGCAATTGTTTTGCCTCTGGCTTGACTTCTACCTCGGCCTCTTTGACCTTTCTTTGGGCTCAACTTCTCTTCAGCCTTCAGATCCATCTGATAAGCATGTTCCACAGTCTGAATGGTCATCATGCTCATCTCATCTTGAAGGTCATATCATAGACCATTCATGTACTTGGCAACTTTTTCATCATCGCTTTCCCGATGAACTGCTCTGATGTTTATCCTGTAGAATTCTTCAGTGTATTCTTTCAATGACATCAACTTCTTTTTGAAATTATGCATCCTCCGAAACAAAGTGTTTTGATAATCCCTGGGTATAAATTTTCCTTTCATCTCTGCAACCATTCTATCCCAGATTTTGATTTTCTTCTTGCGTTTGTAGTGTCTGTCAGCCTGCAGTTCATCCCACCATAGTGTTGCATGCCCTTTAAGTTTGGTAACATCATGTTTGACTTTCTTATCTTCCTCGAAATCCTCATAGTTGAAGTATTTGTCTAGAGTCCTAACCTAGTCTAGAAGTTCTTCAACATCCATGTTTTCTTCGTACACTGGAATGTCCATTTTTTCTCTAGCACCTATCCTTGCAATAGCCCTGAATAGGCATTCTTCTGTAGCATCTTCGATTGCAACTTCTTCATTTTCGGCTTCTTCTTCACTTTCAGCCTCACTGATATCTCCAACTTCAACTCTACACCTCTGTGCTGTCTCCATAGCATCAAGCCTGGCACGTAATTCACGCATCTCTCTTTCCCTTGCTGGATCATGTATTTGCCTATCTCTTCTTCTCGACATTTATCTTTCCTCTACTGGATCAGTTATTTTCTTGTCTCTTCTTCTCGGCGGCATGGCTATAAAATTTCCTCCCTTCTCTCTACTACAGAAAGCAAAGAACTTGTTCTGTAGCTCTGATACCACAAATTGATGCAGACTCCCGACCCTCGGGCCAAGTTCCATGCAGGATCATTCTAAATCTTCACCTGATTCTGATTGACTCTTTGATTTCCCTACAGGGAATACTTCACACACAAAAATAGGTGTATTCCACAGGTCCTTCTGAGTTATTCCTACATGATCAAACACCGGCGTTAACTCCACAATCGACCAACAAATGTGATCGAGGATTTTTCCCTTTTGGGATTTCAGATTTCACGATCTCACGAATCCTATTGTCGAGTCCTTGTCTCTTCAACCTCTGAAACCCAAAACGTCAACGAGGGTTGAATCCTTCAATGCGTCGAACACACGCCTCTTGTTGCCACTTATTTAGGCTTTTTAGGACTTGAGTGATCGACCAACACTCATTCCTCTTCCTTTATGATTTTCCGATTTCTGAAATTTCCCCTTTTGGGTGAGATCGATGGCCTTTCAGGACTTTTTCTGAAGCTCGACCACCTCTTTCGGCTTCCTTCACATGTATCCTCTGACTGGTGCTTGGGATCCTGCTTTTGGATTTTTTTTCTTCACGATTCCGGGAGTTGCATTGACATGCAAATCTGTTTCTTGACTCCCGGAACCCCGAAACCCGATTGGAGCCCAAAGCTATTCTTCCGCGACCTTTATCAGATTTTTCTCCTTCTGCTCTTCGAGATTTCGTGAACCGAAAGTTTGAACTCTTGATTCCAAAAGTTGCTGCCCCCTCTTCTTCTCAAAACCCGAAGTGTCGAAATCCAGAAATTCCACAGCAAAGTCCTATAACGTTTCGCGACTTCAATATTTTTACTCCACTATGTCCTGGTTCCTTGTCGCCAGGACTCTCGAAATACAGAACCCCAAATTCCCGAAGTGCCAAAACTCACTCATTTAGCTGCACATGTGATAATCCCTTTCGCGGTTCGTGAATGTGAATGACCAAAGGTTTTAGTCTGCACTTCAACCTTACGAAACCTAAAATTCTGAAATGATCTAACGGCTCAACTGACCACAATAAATGGTCCACATTGATTCTTGAAACAAAAGGGATGGGTTCACCCAACTCCTAACCACCTTATAGCTTCACTAGATCCTACGGTCCTCGCGACTTCACGATTTCTCCATGGAGAATTCTAACCGTCTGATTCACTCCTCAAGAATCTCTAGCCAAACTGACTTGGCATCCTTCCACTAAACTTAACTTCTACGCGATGATTTCACTCCCCGTCTTCTTTTGAACTCTTCAAAGGTACTAACCCTCCCGAGATTTCACTTGTAAACTTAAGTCTTCAAGAGAGATCCTACTTGCACTTCTTGCGACAATCTTTCAAATAACCTCTGGTTATTTTAGTCCTCGAATCTGTGTGCTCTTTGCAACAACAATCCTTCCACCTTCACCTTACTTGATAACTTCTAAGGTTTCAACTAGCGTGCACACACCTTCCATGGCTCTATGCTTCACCTTTGCTTCTGCTGGTATGAGAACAATGGTATCTCTCCTGAGATTTCTGAGATAAAACTCAGACCCTCGTCAACACGCACCTTACAGACGTTCGCTGCACTCCTTGCAGGAATTCTCAGGAAGAGAAACAATTGAAACTCATCCTTCTCCTCTCTCAGACTTCATATATTCAACATGAAATCATACACACAGCATGTAAACAAATGCATAACACAGAAACAAAGCAACTATAAACATAACATTCAACAAATGTAAACAGTAAGCATCATAACACCATGAAAATTGAGTCAAAACCTTCATATATTAACTCAAGTTCTCCTGTACATGGGCTCTTCTCTACAACTCTCTGCTACAGTTCTCCAGCTAATGAATTCTGAATGATCATAATGTTACAATGATACAAGGGTGAGGGTGTCTATATCCGTTTTCCCTCCTATTCTCTAAACTGTCTAATCTATGAATTCAAATCTACCTACTTTCATTAATTACGTATAAATGCCTTTACATTCTACAGATGAGAGAAGTGCTCAAGATCTGTTTACAATATCTAATATATAAATGTAAGTACACTTTACCCAACTATCACATTAATATCCACTTCATTAACTTTTCAAAACATTTCAAAAATGTGCGCTGGTGCTTTTCCAGCTGTCTTTCACCTTTTACATTGTTTGCTTGGCTGACTGCTTACGATGCTCCTGCATCATACTCCCTTGCTTGAAAATTTTCATGAACTTCTATTCTTGAGTTATTGCACGGTCTGTCCATGCCTATGAATTTATGCTTCATCCTCCCAACTGGCATCTTCAATTGGATGTCCCTTCCATTTGACCAAGTATTCAAAATACTCTTTTCTCTTGGTCTTTTTGCGAACCCTTTTGTCAACTATGCTTTCCATCTGTGGCTTTTCAGCTACAGGCATTTGTTTTGTCCATTGAATTTCTTTCTGCTCATCTTCTTCTCCTGTTTCTTCAGCTCTGTAAAGGTACAAATCCGTGACATTGAATATCGGTGAGATTCTGACCCCATCGGGTAGTTCAATCTCATATGCATTTGCCCCAAATTTCCTTATGACCTTGCACGATCCAATCTTTTTCATCTTCAGTTTGTTATACGTTCCCCTTGGGAACCTCTCCTTCCTCAGATGTGCAAGAATCAGATCACCAACTTCAAAGTGAAGTTCTCGCCTATGTTGATCTGCTCTCCACTTGTATTCTTGATTTGAACTTTGTAATCTCTCCTTAATTCGGCTGAGAATCTCCTTCATTCCTTCTGCAAAGTCCTCTACACTAGCACTCCTAAATTCATTTTGTTTTGAATCTTTCAATTCAGAAACTCCCCTTGGATGCATTCCATATACAATTTGGAATGGACTCTGCCATGTGCTTATGTTAAGAAAATCATTATAAGCGAATTACACCTGTGGCAGAATGTGATCCCACTGACTGTGGTGTTCAGTCACTAAGCTTCTTAACAAATCTACCAAGCTTTTGTTCATGACCTTTGTCTGTCCATCCATTTGAGGATGATATGCTGAGCTAAAAGACAAACTTGTCCCCAAATTCTTCCATAAGATCCTCCAAAAATTTCCTACGAACTTGGTATCTCGATCAAAAACGATACTCCTTGGCAAGCCGTGAAGTCTGACGACTTCCTTGAAAAACAGGTTTGCAATATGAGTTGCTTAACTGGTTTTCTGGCATGGTATGAAATGTGCCATCTTTGAAAATCTGTCGACTACCACAAATATTGAATCACATCCTCTTTGTGTTCTTGGCAGTCCCAATATAAAATCCATGCTCACTGCGTCCCACGAACTTTCTGGTATGGGTAATGGTTGATATAACCCTATCTTCTGTCTTTTTTCCTTCTTGTGCTAACAAATTCTGCATCTGTCCACAAATTTATTAACATCTGTCCTAATCCCTGGCCAAAAATAGGAGCCATTCAACTTTGAGAACATCTTATCATGACCGAAGTGTCCGACCAATCCTCCATTGTGTTTTTATTTCAACAAATTCTCCCTCATGGAGCATTTTGAAATACATAACTGATTGCCTCTGAACAATAATCCATCCTGGATCATGTATTCAGTCCATTGGCTTCTGTCCCTGAGAATTGAATTCTCAGATGCCTCATATGCCTTTTTAAAATCTAGGTCATCCCTGTACATTTCTTTGAGGTTATCAAAACCTAAAGTCTTGACTTTGAATTCCTATATAAGCAAACATTTCCTGCTCAAGGCATCAACAACTTTGTTAGCAGTTCTAGAAATATGTTTAATAAAAAAAGTAAAATTTTGCATGTATTCAACCCATTTAGTATGCTTTTGGTTCAACTTCTCCTGTTGAGTCACAAATTGCAAAGCATGATTATCACTGTACAAAACAAACTCCTTGGGAACCAAATAGTGTCTCCATTTCTTCAATGCTTGTATGACTGCATAGAATTCCTTGTCATATGTGGAGTAATTCATTTTCGCTTCATTCATTTTTTCACTGAAATATGCGACCGACCTATCGTCTTGGCTCAAGACTGCTCCCATTGCAAACCCACTCATGTCACACCTAACCTGGAATGTCTTGCTAAAATCTAGCAAAACCAGAATTGGTTGCTCAGTGATCTTCTTCTTCAGTAGATTGAAACTCTTCTCTGCTTCCTCTGTCCAGTGAAAAGATTTATGTATTTTCTTCATCGTATCCATCATTAGTGTGCTGATTCCACTGAAGTTCCGGATGAATTTCCTATAGAAGCTAGCCAAACCATGGAGGTTTCGTACCTCAAATACACTCTTCGGCGATGGCCAATTCTTAATCGCCTTTATCTTTTCTGGATCCATTTTCAACTCATTTGCACAGATAGAAAAACCCAAATAAATGAGTTCTGTCCTCATAAATGATGATTTCTTCATATTGATCAGCAATTTCTCTTGTTGTAATCTCCTCATTACTACAACTAAATGCTTTAAGTGTTCTGATTTTGTTTTCCTGAAAACTAATATATTGTCAAGATATACAATGACAAATTTCCCTATGAAATCCTTCAGGACTTCCTTCATCAACCTCATGAAATTATTGGGCACATTTGTTAAGCCAAATGGCATGACAATCCATTCATACAACCCCTCATTCGTCTTGAATGTTGTCTTCCATTCATCACCTTCTCTCATCTGAATTTGATGATATCCGCTTTTCAAATCAATCTTTGAAAAACATCTTGCTCCACTCAAGCAATCCATCAAGTCATCCATCCTTGGCAATGGAAATCTGTATCTGATGGCAGTTCGTCCACTACTATATTAGCAAACTCTCCCAGCAACTCCTGGATTTCTTCTGGTAAATCATCTATCCTTGTACTGGTGAAAACAATTCTGGACTTCCTGACCACAATAAATTGTGTGTCCTCCTTCTTCTTAACCTCATCAAGAAGTTCCTTCTCACTCATGATAAGTACAGTTTTGCTCGTCTCTATTTTCACTTCTCTATCCTTAATTGGTAGCAACATTTGAGTCGTACCATTTTTCTCCAGGGTGTATGTTTTCTTTCTCCCATCATGAACTACGTTTCTACCATATTGCCATGGTATACCCAGCAATAGATTACAAACATCCATGGGAATGACATCACATAATATTTCATCTTTATATCCTCCTATTTAAAATTCAACTAAACACTGTTTAGTGACATTTACCTGATGTCATTTTTGTAGCCATGAAACTCTGTATGGGCTTGGATGTACAACAGTCTCCAGCTCCAGTTTTTCTACCATCTCTGTAGATACGAGATTTTATGTGCTACCGCTGTCCACCATGACCTTGCATACCCTATATTTAGTTTTACAAGCAGTCTGAAACAGATTGTTTCTTTGGGCCGGGTCCTCTGCCTCCTTCTCTGGCTTCAAGAGAACTTTCCTCATCATTAAGGATATTCTTCCCCTAGTGTCTCCTACCTCTACATTCCTCCCTTGAGCTTCAACTTTGTGAGTTTCAACATCATCTTTCTTCTTATTTGTACACTCATAGGATTTATGTCTAATTTTTCCATAGATGAAGCATTTCACTTCACCTCCTCTGCCTCTTCCTCTTCCTCTGGCTCGAGAAAAAGTATTTCTATCAGCATACTGCCTTCCCTGTGAGCTTCCTCCCCTCTCAGGTTGAGTTTGAGGTTTCTTTCCCTCTTCTTTAGGTCTTTGAGTTCTATCTCGGGCAATTGTTTTTCCTCTAGCTTGACTTCTACCTCGGTCTCTTTGACCTTGATTTCGGCTCAATTTCTCTTCAGCCTTCAGAGCCATCTGATAAGCATCTTCCATAGTCCAAATGGTCATCATGCCCATCTCATCTTGAAGGACATATTGCAGACCATTCATGTACTTGGAAACTTTTTCATCATCGCTTTCCCGATGACCTGCTCTGATGTTTATCCTGTAGAATTATTCAGTGTATTCTTTCACTGACATCAACTTCTATCTCAAATTCTGCATCCTCCAAAACAGAGTGATTTGATAATCCCTGGGTATAAATTTGGATTTCATCTTTGCAACCATTCTATCCCAGCTTTTGATTTTCTGCTTGCCTTTGCAGCGTGTGTCGACCTCCAGTTCATCCCACCACAGTGCTGCATGCCCTTTAAGTTTGGTAACGACATGTTTGAATTTCTTATCTTCCTCGACATCCTCACATTCGAAGTATTTTTCTAGAGTCCTAATCCAGTCTAGAAGTTCTTCAACATCAAAGTTTCCTTCGTACACTGGAATATCCATTTGTGCTCTAGCACCTATCCTTGCAACAACCCTAAATAGGCATTCTTCTGCAGCATCTTCAACTGCAACTTCTTTTTTTTCAACTTCATCTTCACTTTCAGCCTTGCTGACATCTCTAGCATCAATTGTGCCCCTCTGTGCTATCTCCATAGCATCAAGCCTGGCACGCAATTCACTCATCTCTCTTTCCCTTGCCGGATCAGGTATTTGCCCGCCTCTTCTTCTCGACATTTCTCTTTCCTCTATTGGATAAGGTATTTGCCTGTCTCTTCTTCTCAGTGGCATGGCTGTAAAATTTCCTCCCTTCTCTCTGCTATAGAAAGCAAAGAACTTGTTCTCCAGCTCTGATACCACAAATTAATGTAGATCCCCGACCCTCGGGCCAAGATCCATGCAGGATCGTTCTAAATCTTCCCCTAAGTCTAATTGACTCTTTGATTTCCCCACAGGGAATACTTCACACACATAAATAGGTGTATTCCACAGGTCCTTCTGAGTTATGCCTACAAGATCAAACACCGACGTTAACTCCACAACCGACCAACAAATGTGATCGGGGATTTTTCCCTTTTGGGATTTTGGATTTCGCGATCTCACGAATCCTGTTGTCGGGCCCTTGTTTCTTCAACCTTCAAAACCCAAAACATCAACGAGGGTTGACTCCTTCAATGCGCTGAAGACACACTTCTTGTTGCCACTTATTTCAGCTTTTCAGGACTTGAGTGATCGACCAACATGCATTCCTCTTCCCTTATGATTTCCTGGTTTCCGAAATTTCCCCTTTTGGGTGAGATTGATGGTCTTTCAGGACTTTCACCGAAGCTCGACCACCTTTTTTGACTTCCGTTACATGTATCCTCCGACTGGTGCTTGGGTTCTTGATTTCAGCTTTTCACTCTTCATGATTCTAGGAGTTGCGTTGACATGCAACTCTTTCTCTTGACTCCCGGAACCCCAAAACTTGATTGGAGCCCAAATCTATTCTTCCACGACCTTTTTAGGAGTTTTCTCCTTCCACTCTTTGGGATTTCGTGAACCGGAAGTTTGAACTCTTGATTCCAAAAATCGCTGCCCCCTCTGCTTCCCGACACCCGAAGTGCTGAAATCCCGAAATTCCATGCCAAAGTCCTATCGCGTTTCACAACTTTGGGATTTTCACTCCACTATGTCCCGACACCTTGTCATCAGTACTCCCAAAATACCGAACCCCAAATTCCTGAAGTGTCGAAACTCACTCGTTCAACTTTA
Organism: Picea mariana; assembly: GCA_032191745.1. Taxonomy (NCBI): domain Eukaryota; kingdom Viridiplantae; phylum Streptophyta; class Pinopsida; order Pinales; family Pinaceae; genus Picea; species Picea mariana. The sequence continues at coordinate 69,673 of JASDQU010106521.1, read as the reverse complement.
CATGCGATAATCCCTTTCGTGGTTCATGAATGTGAATGACCAAAGGTTTTGGTCTGCACCTCAAACTTACAAAACTCAAAATTTTGAAATGATCTAATGGCTCAAATGACCACAATAAACAGTCCATGTTGATTCTTGAAATCAAAGGGATGGGCTCACCCAACTCCTAACCACCTTGCAACTTCACTGGATCCTACGGTCCTCGGGACTTCATGAGTTCTCCACAGAGAATTCTGACCATCTGATTCACTCCTCAAGAATCTCTGGCCAAACTGACTTGGCGTCCTTCCATTGAACTTAACTTCTACACGATGATTTTGCTCCCCATCTTCCATTGAACTCTTCAAAGGTACTAACCCTCTTGAGCTTTCACTTGTGAACTTAAGTCTTCAGGAGAGATCCTACTTGCACTCCTTGTGGAAATCTTTCAAATAACCTCTGGTTATTTGAGTCCTCGACTCTATGCGCTCTGTGCAACAACATTCCTTCCACCTTCATCTTAGTTGATAACTTCTAAAGATTCAACTAGCCTATGCACACCTTGCACGACTCTGTGCTTCACATGCACTTCTGCTGGTATGAGAACAACGCTATCTCTCTCGAGCTTTATAAGATAAAACTCAGACCCTCATCAATGCACACCTTGTGGATGTTCACTGCACTCCTTGAAGGAATTATTAGGAAGAAAAAAAATTGAAACTCTTCCTTCGCCTCTCTCAGACTTCATATATTCAACATGAAATCATACACACAACATTGAAACAAATGCATAACACAGAAACAAAGCAACTGTAAACATACCATTCAACAAATGTAAACAGTAAGCATCATAACACCATGAAAATTGAGTCAAAGCCTTCATATATTAACTCAAGTGCTCCTGTACATGGGCTCTTCTCTACAGCTCTCTGCTACAACTCTCCAACTTATGAATTCTAAATGATCATAATGTTACAATGATACAAGGGTGAGGGTGTCTATATCCATTTTCCCTCCTACTCTCTAAACTGTCTAATCTATGAATTCAAATCTACCTGCTTTCATTAATTACGTTTAAATGTCTACATTCTAAAGATGAGAGAAATGTTCAAGATCTGTTTACAATATCTAAGATATAAATGTAAGTACGCTTTCCCCAGCTATCACATTAATATTCGCTTCATTAACTTTTCAAAGCATTTCAAAAACCTGCGCTGGTGGTTTTCCAGCTGTCTTCCGCCTTTTACGTTGCTTTCTTGGCTGGCTGCTTATGATGCTCCTGCATCACTTTCCTTTTTTCTTGTAAAATTAAATATTACTAAGTGTTGTTTCCAAATCACCAACATTGTGTGGAGGAGCACCTAAGTTGTTGTCTTCCTTTTCACTCAAAATAGTATGAATGAATGAATTGTTGAATCCTACTGACAACATATGTTCTACGAAGATTTTGTTAAGGTCAAACCCCTTTATCTTTTCAACATACTTCATATTTACATTGTGGAAGTGATTCACAAAATCATCATTCTTTTTATATTCCTGAATATGAAGTCTCCAATTTTCCACAACAAGGGGATGAATTTCTTTTTCCATTTTTCGTGGAAAAAGTGCAACCAGAAATTGTATTGCCTTGCGACTTCCGTAATAAACATTTTATCAGATACTTGGTATGGAAGAAAAGAGGGTTTTTCCTTGGAATATAAGATCCTAATAGCACTGTGATTTTCCATTTTCTCTGATGTCCCCTTTTTCTCCAAGAATTTATTTTCCTGGTATGATATTTTGGGGGTATTTTTACCAAACAACAGTCCTTTGAAAACTGAAACAAAATCATTATAAACTTAATAAAAATGCAAAGAAGTCTTGTGTCTCCACAATTCTTTATACCAGAAGGTAACTGGATCAATTTCACAGTTTACCCTCTTACAAATAGTCAATTTTGTAAATGGACAACAATATACTATATCACAAATACCAAATAAGAAGCCATAAAGAATTTCTTGTCCTTTTTGTAATGTGACAATTGGGAAGATATTTCAATGCAAATCGGTTTTCCCCAATCAAAGATAGCTTTCTATTTAAGTGTAAAATATAAAATATAAAGAATCATGCTATAAATGGTGGCGTTTCTTTCCTGACTTGTCAACCTGGTAAAAAACCAAGCGATTTCCTAAAAGGGGTTTTTAAAATAGTCAACCTGAATCATGGTTATGTCTTCTAGGACAACCACAAGATTCTCCAAGAACTCAGGAAAGAGATCCAGGCCATTATCATGTTTCTTCATAAAGTCTTTGCAATCCTCTCCTTTGAAGATAAGTGTTGGCTCCGGTAGATTCAACATCTTATGAAAAATTTTCGGTGACTAAGAGATGGGGGAATGATATTGAAGTTGTATAATTTGTTGACACGGTACATACTTCTCAATGCACCATGCAACTAGTTCTTTGCAGTCGAATACCTCAGGGACACACCCTGCGTGAGCAATCTCGGATGTCCGGATTATGTGTTTCTGTGCAGGAGTAAATGAGTAATCCAAGTATGCTCTGGATCACTAAAAGTTATGGTCTTCACGACTAACTGCAATTTTCTCCTTTGAAGGTAAGTGTTGGCTCTGGGAGATTCAACATCTTACGGAAATTTTTCGGTGATTGAGAGATGGGGGAATTATATTTAAGTTGTATAATTCGTTGACTCAGTACATACTTCTCAACACACCATGCAACTATTTCTTTGCAGTCGAATACCTCAGGGACACACCCTGTGCGAGCAATTTCGGATGTCCAGATTATGTGTTTCAGTGCAGGAGTAAATGAGTAATCCGAGTATTCTTTGGACCACTGAAAGTTCTAGTCTTCACGACTAAAATTATTCAAAGTATCACCATAGAACTGATGTCTAGCTACTGCTTCCATAAGTTGACAAGATTGCTCTTTCAACTGGATAATAATTTGCAATGAATCATTTCAGAGAGATAACACTAATATAACCCTTGGAAAATCGCGCTTTAATGCATTTTAATGAAAAATATCCTTGAGCCCTTCGCTTATTAATGATGATATTTACAAAACATGCATGATCAGTTATTAGAATTAAACCATACTAAATGCATATTGGGAAAAACACGAAGGTGGCGGGGATGGACAAGAGCAATTTGAATTTGGGGATTTTTTGTGAACCCACAAACCCGTGGTTGTGTATGGTAAAAAATAGGCTAAGTTTTGCACAATGGTTGGTCAGACTTGGATATAGGAGAAATGAGATACTTAGGGGTTTGGTACCTGTGACAAGTATGACAATCATAATGTAGATCACGAGCCTTTAGGTGTGAAGTGGAGATCGCAGAACTTGGAATATGAAAGCTTGAACCTGTGAACCCGCGGTTACAAAAATTGTAAAGTACATTATAACAAGGTGGTCGATCAGACTCATGATATGGGAACATGGATGGAGGTGAAGACCCAAGAATCCGCCAACCCGCGAACCCACCAATCTTTTGAAATACAACTAAGTATGGTAACTAGATAGGGAAAAGAGAAGGGAGAAAAGAAAAGGGGAATGAGGGTAGGTATAGAAGAGGGAAAACAAATGGAAAAGATAAGTTGGGAAAATAGTAAAGGGAGGGAAATTTTGGAAGCGAGAATTGATCTCAACAATACCACATATATTCAGAGAATAAAATAGAATAAAACCACTCTTTATTATAAGAAATCCATTGAGGTAGGGAAACACCATAGAATGGATCCTACTATGGAATGGATCCTCTCTTGTCCACTTACCTCTTCGAGGGGGAATCCTCCAATTGATCTACATGCTCCCATTACAATAATTATCTTCCCATCATTACAATGTTTAAACCCCTTTATATATTTCTACCAACCACCTACAAACATTCTAGAGGATGAATCTTCTAGAAGTAGAACCTTCTAAGAAGTTCTCTCACATTTATTATATCTAACTACCATAGTGGTCCTTATTTAATACTATAGTGGACCTAGTCCACCTTACATTGGATGGCTTCCACTATTATCACTATGGGCCCTCTGCACCCCCCCCCCCTACCCCTATAGCTACACTACAATAAGAGAACTAAGTTTGCTTAGAGGAGCATTAAGGTCATAGGAAAAAATGCAACCACTTAGAACACCAACATCTACTTTGTTTAACTATGAGGCATTTATAAATTCAATGAATGTGAATCTATCCATGAATTATCAAGATTGAGGCACCTAATTTTTTAGCTAGTGTAGAATTCCTTGTCCAATGGTAATCTTTGAGCTAGTTTCAAGCATTATGGTAAAGTCTCGGTTTTGGGGCAGAAATTTTTTATGCCTATATTCTAAACCAACATTGTTTCCAACAAGGCACTCAACATTGTAATTTTTTTAAAGAAAGGAAGTCAACCACTTTGTTTTGTGCCCCTTCTTTCTTGGAGTGACTAAGTTGAATTATTGCATGTATGTAACTAATTTCAAGAATTGACTTTCCAACAAACTGGAATGTGTTTTTAAATGTTTGAAATGGTTTGTGGGAAATATGGGTACTATATCCCTCTAAGTTTCACAATTAAATGTCAATACCATATGCTTGTACTTGATAGAATCCAATGAAAATGTTGCAATCCTAACAATCCTGAAATCATGATAACTGATAAGTCTACTGAATTTTGAATGACATGAAATTCTACTTTCTACATCCATGTTTTCTTATGGAAATGCACATGGTACAGGTCTGTAATACACGTTTCCTGCAACTTAGATCTCCCTATTAATAGATAGTATCACAGTTCTTGATAACTTATAACATTGTGTACATCTTGTAGTAGGTAGGGTACCTGTCAATTACATCACAGAGTCCCTAAATAGAATTCCACCTGTCTCTTAATGGAATGATATCATTACTCATATTTGGTTACCATTTATCTTAGAACATTGAGATTGAAAGAAATGCTAGATAAACTTGTGCATATAGTTTTTCCTCGTTTAACTTTGTAGCTATGGCAACAAGGTTAGCATAACCACTCAATTATGATCTTGTTCTTATCTAAATCAATGTGTAATTTTTCTTCATCAAAGATGTAACCAAAGTATGCTATTAAGTTCACCCTATACAAACTCTTCTTGTTGTTTACCTAGAGCTTCAACTTCAACTCCAAGCATTCCATGCATAAAACATTGACATGGAAATTAGAATGCCATTGGAAATATGAGACTCACAGCCAAGAAGGTTCCCAAGTACACAATTTAAGCATTTTATTCATTAGTCTCTGGAATGTTGTGGGTGCGTGGAATGTTGTGGATTGGTGTTCTAAAAATTGATCTCTCCATACACAAGCTTTGATACCAAAGTTAAAAAAAAATGAGATATAAATAACACCTGAGTTTAACTAGGATGCCAGTTACTTTAGTTTTCTCAATGAATGATTACAACATGAGAGACAAAACAACCAAGGTTATCATTTACATAAAATGTTCTGCAGATTACAACAAAACCGTATGCAGCACATTGTGCTTCTCTTTACATCTCCAAGGTATCCATGGTGGATAGTTCTAAGGCCCCCTTAAGTTTATGGCACTAAAGTCCCTATTCCATTTGCAGTTGTGCAAAATTATTCCCTCACTATTATGTGTTGTAGAATTTCACTCAGGGGTAATTGAATTAAACAAGACCCATTTTCCCAAAGAACCCATAAAGTGTTTATATCATTTCTTGAAAATAAGTTGCTACAAGACATGCTCATGGGTTTACTTAAGATAACTTGCAAGTAGCTCACTATAGGCTTGTGTATGTAGGGAGAGGTAGTCTGGATAATTACATCTTGGCCCAATGATGAATACTTATTGATGTATCCTTTATTTTTAGTAGTGGGATATCAAATGAAGATGAAACGTGATCCCTTGAAAATTTGAAAATACAAAATTGTGCAGTAAAAAAATGTAGCTATAGGAACCTACATGAAGAAATATATTTGCATTTATATAGGAAACTATAGAAAATCTCACACAATCTAGTATAGGAGACTATCAAAAAATAAATTTCTACAAGAAGCTACAACAAGCACTTCTCTAGCACACGATTTCAAATTTTTTTATTTTCAAGGGTATGGGATCTTTCAAAGTACCATAATACATATGATCCAACCATCCTTCAACAATTGAATTGACTGTGTCCCATAAATCAACTTTCTCCAAGATCCCCTACATACCAATAGGAAGCTATAAGATCCCCTACATACCTACAAGAAGTTATAAGACATAGTAAAAATGGCTATTTTTCATCTCAAATGATAAAATCAATAATAAAACGAGACCTACAAAAAATACTCCATCAACATCACCAAGGATCCTCCATGCAAGAAAATCAAATGAACTATACCAGGTACCTCACTCACTCATAGTTCAAACTCATTTTCACTTAATTGATCAATTGCACCCCAATATATTATTCATGGTCAATCAAAACAAATTCCCTCATCAATAAGGTGGGCCTTTCATCTCCACATAAGGGGGGTCATTGATTTATCTAAGGTGGCAACTTAAGTCATCAATAGATGACAAGGAAAAGACACCATTGCAATAATTTACAGGTAACATAATCAAGAGAGAAGGTATTAATGATAAAATTCACATTACTAGC
>JASDQU010106521.1:26829-52920 GCA_032191745.1 Picea mariana | reverse complement strand
CCAACATCTACTTTGTCTAACTAGGAGGCATTTATAAATTCAATGTATGTGAATCTATCCATGAATTGTCAAGATTGAGGCACCTAATTTTTTAGCTAGTGTAGAATTCCTTGTCCAATGGTAATCTTTGAACTAGTTTCAAGCATTATGATAAAGTCTCAGTTTTGGGGCGCAAATTTTTTAGGCCTATATACTCAACCAACATTGTTTCCAACAAGGCACTCAACATTGTAATTTTTTTAAAGAAAGGAAGTCAACCACTTTGTTTTGTGCCCCTTCTTTCTTGGAGTGACTAAGTTTAATTATTGCATGTATGTAACTAATTTCAAGAATTGACTTTCCAACAAACTAGAATGTGTTTTTAAATGTTTGAAATGGTTTGTGGGAATTATGGGTACTATATCCCTCTAAGTTTCACAATTAAATGTCAATACCATATGCTTGTAATTGATAGAATCCAATGAAAATGTTGCAATCCTAACAATCTTGAAATCATGATAACTGATAAGTCTATTGAATTTTGAATGACATGAAATTCTACTTTCTACATCCATGTTTTCTTATGGAAATGCACATGGTACAGGTCTATAATACACATTTCCTGCAACTTAGATCTCCCTATTAATAGATAGTATCACAGTTCTTGATAACTTATAACATTGTGTACATCTTGTACTAGGTAGGGTACCTGTCAATTACATCACAGAGTCCCTAAATAGAATGCCACCTGTCTCTTAATGGAATGATATCAATACTCATATTTGGTTACCATTTATCTTAGAACATTGAGATTGAAAGAAATGCTAGATAAACTTGTGCATATAGTTTTTCCTCATTTAACTTTGTAGCTATGGAAACAAGGTTAGCATAACCACTCAATTATGATCTTGTTCTTATCTAAATCAATGTGTAATTTGTCTTCATCAAATATGTAACCAAAGTCTTCTATTAAGTTCACCCTATACAAACTCTTCTTGTTGTTTACCTAGAGCTTCAACTTTAACTCCAAGCATTCCATGCATAAAACATTGACATGGCAATTAGAATGCCATTGGAAATATGAGATGCACAACCAATAAGGTTCCCAAGTACACAATTTAAGCATTTTATTCATTAGTCTCTGGAATGTTGTGGATTGGTGTTCTAAAAATTGATCTCTCCATACACAAGCTTTGATACCAAAGTTAAAAAAAATGAGATATAAATAACACCTGAGTTTAACTAGGATGCCAATTACTTTAGTTTGCTCAATGAATGATTACAACATGAGAGACAAAACAACCAAGGTTATCATTTACATAAAATGTTCCGCAGATTACAACAAAACTGTATGCAACACATTGTGCTTCTCTTTACATCTCCAAGGTATCCATGGTGGATGGTTCTAAGGCTCCCTTAAGTTTATGGCACTAAAGTCCCTATTCCATTTGCATTTGTGCAAAATTATTCCCTCACTATTATGTGTTGCAGAATTTCACTCAGGGATAATTGAATTAAACAAGACCCATTTCCCAAAGAACCCATAAAGTGTTTATAGCATTTCTTGAAAATAAGTTGCTACAAGACATGCTCATGGGTTTACTTAAGATAACTTGAAAGTAGCTCACTATAGGCTTGTGTATGTAGGGAGAGGTAGTCTGGATAATTACATCTTGGCCCAATTATGAATACTTATTGATGTATCCTTTATTTTTAGTAGTGGGATATCAAATGAAGATGAAATGTGATCCCTTGAAAATTTGAAAATACAAAATTGTGCAGTTAAAAAATGTAGCTATAGGAACCTACACGAAGAAATCTATTTGCATTTCTACAGGAAACTATAGGAAATCTCACACAATCTAGTATAGGAGACTATCAATAAATAAATTTCTACAAGAAGCTACAACAAGCACTTCTCTAGCACACGATTTCAAAATTTTTGATTTTCAAGGGTATGGGATCTTTCAAAGTACCATAATACATATGATCCAACCATCCTTCAACAATTCAATTGACTGTGTCCCATAAATCAACTTTCTCCAAGATCCCCTACATACCTATAGGAAGCTATAAGATCCCCTACATACCTACAAGAAGTTATAAGACATAGTAAAAATGGCTATTTTTCATCTCAAATGATAAAATCAATAATAAAACGAGACCTACAAAAAATACTCCATCAACATCATCAAGGATCCTCCATGCAAGAAAATCAAGTGAACTATACCAGGTACCTCACTCACTCACAGTTCAAACTCATTTTCACTTAATTGATCAATTGCACCCCAATATATTATTCATGGTCAATCAAACCAAATTCCCTCATCAATAAGGTGGGCCTTTCATCTCCACATAAGGGGGGTCATTGATTTATCTAAGGTGGCAACTTAAGTCATCAATAGATGACAAGGAAAAGACACCATTGCAATAATTTACAGGTAACATAATCAAGAGAGAAGGTATTAATGATAAAATTCACATTACTAGCAAGGATGGGATAACTCAAGTGCGGAAAAATTTTGAAATGAAAAGGGAAGAGTGCTCATACCACCCAAAATCATAATCATGAGAATTTGTTCATGCATGCCAAAGAATGCCAAAACACTCTTTAAGCTACCAATATGCAGCAAAACACAATTTAAAATACCATGCAATAAGGAAAGAGCATAAGGGATGCTACAAAGATTGACATTGAGCTGAGAAGTCAAAGCTTCAATGTTTGCAAAGATTGATTTCAACTACAAGAAGGATATATGAGGAGATCCACATAAAATCCATTACATGTTGCTACAAATTGTTCAGCCTTGACCATAATACTCCACTTAGATAGAGTTTCCTTAACCAGTTTTTCTAAACCCCTATTCTTAGAATTCTATAGGGGGTTGAAGTTGGAAACATTTGCACTACATATACTATCATTCATCATATACAAAGTGTTAAAATAATTGATGTGCTCATTTTACCATAGAAAATATCACTATTGTCACCCAACAATAGGTACCCAGCCACCCCCGAGCACCTTAACCTTTGACATAATTATTCCAGAAATCCATACTATAACCAACAAATAAACCCTAGTTTCTAATCGCAACAAAAAATGAAGAAAATTAGAGAGTTACTTCTCCAATGGTATCGCACAAGAGAGAGAATATCCATATCCACAGACAAAGTACCATACACAACTGCAACAACTGTAACTGCACTACTCTTTCAAACTTGTGCCATACTTAACAAGAATATCACCAAGAGTATTACCAAGAATATCACCAAGAATATCACTTAGAGAGAGACCAAGACCAATAAATGACCATACACCCTTATTCCTCCTTGCAACTGCAACTGCATCTCTCCACAAGACTTGTGAACTGATTGAGTGTACAAATGAGCTAAAACATCCTCTATTTATATGAATCTATCCAGTGACTTTTCTGCATGGGCCAACCTAACTTTCTGGTAATTATATTTTCTATTTATCTTTTTCCCATGAAGCTAACTTGTCTTTTTGGAAGCTAATATTCTAAACCTATTTATTCTTCTAGGCCAAATTTTCTTCTAGGGTTTTCACACATCTGTTTAGGGTTTCCTTTCCAGAATATTCCATTCTAGTCAAAGGTTGCACATGGAGGTTAATACCTCCCAAAGCTACTGTAAAATCAACACTCCCTCCTAGCTAGGGAGGTATTAACGGTAATGGTATTGAGAAAACACAAACCATTCTATTGATAGAATCATCATAGACACACAGGCTATCTTATGATCATGTAGATCAAGTCATGAGCACCATCATCACTATCAGTATCATTTGATAGCATCTTGGAATCAACATACATCATCATTTGCATCATCTCTCGAGGCCATTCTCCATTTGAGTAATTGGGCATGATGTTGAATAATTCATGTGTTGAACTCAATGCACTCAGTAGAGTGTCTCACATGCGTCACCCACTCAACAAAGTGATACACGAACCATTCTTCTAATCCAGACATACGTCCTAGAAGAATAGATATCTTAACAGATGTTGAAAGCCCCACAATGGGCTACAAGGATCATTCTTCTAATCTGGATCTACGTCCTAGAATAATTTTAGTCCTCCCAAACAATGAAAGACACCCTATGGGATACAGAGACCATTCCTACAAGAATTCTAATATCAAACTATTTTTTAATTGGGTCATATGCACCATAGATATCAATCTCTACTCATATTCCTTAGAAAATATCGGTTTCATATCAGTCATCTTAATCATGACGTCATGTCCCTAGGAGACAGACTATTCATCTTGATCGGGCCAATAAACATGTGTTGGTTATATTTCCTCCTTTCTACCCTTCTTGGGATGACCTAGGTTCAGGTCCACTTGGTTTCCAACAAAGCCCCTCTAAAACTATCATCCCTCCTGGTAAACTGGAAGGCAACATAGTGCACATGATGCATAGCATAGTCTCACCCGAGATAGTTCTTATGGGTGGATGCAATGCTCAGGTGCTTGCAGCCTGGGAAATGAGTGGGGATGTGTGATTAAAATATATAGTGTTCATTAACATTCAACTTATATGGAATACCCTGTCATTCTTTCTCATGTATGTAAAGTAGAAGATCTATCTAGTCATTCACACATTTGTTTAACATCTAATCATTAACAACATAAGATATACACAACATTCAATCACACAACACATTATATATAGTGGTTCACCCGCTCTTGGGATAAGTCCACAAATATTTTTCCTTTGGCTCTTTTATTTATGGTTTTGTCATACAAATAGTGCCATGCACATTACAATTCTCCATCAACCGGGTTGAGACCTTACAATGAGGTGGACTAGATCACACCAGGTTCCTCAGCATATGATCTAACCCTCAAGATCTACCTATTTCACCTCCTCAACTCAACAACTTACAAAGTAAGATAGAATTTTACAGGCATTCTGATCCAAAACAATAATAGTTTTCCCACTAACAACGAATGATGAACCCTGACCTAGACATCCTAGGTGCCTACTTGTACATGTTTTTGTCTTATCAACCATTACATCCTCTTACAAAAACCCTAACCCTAGCATGGTTAGGTATTCTTACATGCATGCCTTGCATTCTTCCCTCCTCTACATGTGCGTTTGCCTTTCACATGTTGCTTTTCCTACCAGCTGTGTTTTCCTTAGTTTCCGACGCCACTACTTCCCTTAATTTCTAGCACCGCTGCTTCCCTTTATTTTCGACTTCGCTACCCTATTTTTTGGCGTTGATTTACTTCCTTCATTACTTCTTCGAATTTCCCCAAAATTGGCCTTCTCCTCAAAATGGGCTTGCACCCAACAAGCCCCCAACACTAACATGTGGCTCATTCCGAGCCACCTAGGCAGTCTGTGCTCCCTTGATAGCCTCTGCTAGACTGTGGAACTTTTTTGCAAGTTCCCTTCCTCACATTTGTACCCACACAACCTTTTCTGTGAGCACGTCTAAATTATGATCTGTGACTTCCTCTTGAACCATGGATGTGCATTTCTCCTGTGTCTATTCCATGTTATCCTTCTATTCCCCCAATTGGGTGATGAGATGCATTGCTTGGTCTTGAAGAGGTTCCATCTGTATCTGTCTCTCTTGTATGTGAACCTGTGCCATCTTTAGTTTGACGTGTAGTCTCTTCATCTCCTACGTTCCTTTTAAACGCTCAATGATGCCCATTGTCTTCTGCCTCTGCTTGATGTCCTATATTTTGGCATTTATCCTCTCTTCCTCTTGGTTCCACTGCTGGACTTGCTCATCTTCCTCTAGCGCTTTCCAAAGATGTGTTGTTCTGTCAAATAGTTATACTGATGTGTTAATGTATTTCTCCAACTTTTCTAGTTGGAGTGCAACTTCTACTTTCCTCTATTCCCTAACCTTTGGTGGAGTCATCGGAGTCATCTTTTCCTTTAGTTCCTCAATCTGTTTCCTAGATTGGTCGATATTTTGGGCAATCTGATTGATTTTTTTCTCCATAGTTGGACTCTTAGCTTGCGCACTATCCAGAAGGTGGCCGTAGACTGTTGTCACCCCCTGTTCAATTTTATATGCATGCTCTTTTTATTCTTTGGTATCTAACTTTAATTGTTCTACCATGAGCTCCAACTCTTCCTTGTCACTTTTAATTTCTTGCAGTTTTGTTGCATCTGTCGTCGCACATGACTGCACCTCCTGTGTGATGCTGAATTGGAGTCTGTACAACGTCGTTTTTGGTATTTTAGCTAATACCATGTTGACCTGCGCCAACTCTTTCAATGGCATCTATGTTGTGGCTTCATCCATATGTAGCATGTCATTTGTTATACTGAATGTTGGAATTGGTTGCGCAGTTGTGTAAACTGTGCGACTGGTTTGTGGCATAGTCCTTGTCGCCGCTGTTGTTTCTCCCTCGAGAATGAATGTTGTTCCCCTTTTAGACCTCTGCATGGTCCTGATTTTCTCAAGAACCTATCTTATGCTACCTAGGTCGTCTTGTATCTTCCCCCTTTGGTGCCTGGCTTCTTCGAATTCTTCTGCTGCGTGATCTTGTACCTTTTCTGCCACAAGGTCAGCATCATCCTATGTTATTGTATATTCAGGTGACTCTTTGTGCGCCTTTTCCTCCTTGCGCGTTCCTCCTGACTGTGAAATTTTCCTTTTAGGTGGCCCTAGTTTTTAAGGGGTAGATGCTGAGGGGGTTCCCTATGTTCCTATAGCCCCCACTCCTTGGTATTTTTTTAGCAAGGTAGTGTCCTCATTTCCTTCCTGCATATCCTTTTTTTGTTGCGTCGATTTCTGTGTTGGTTTCAAATTTTTGGGCGCAACTTTGTCCTCAACAGTTGTCTTGGCCTACCCTGCATCCACCTCCGCGCGCTTAGGTATTTCCTAATGTAATACTGGGATATTCTAGTCATCGGGCCAATCTCTCATTACCATCTCTACGTCTTCCTCCATGACGTGGTATCTCAATTGGAGCCACTCCTTCTCTAGATCCCTACATGCCTAGATCCACATGTTATCCTTGGATGCCTTGAAGTTGGTGATGTCCTGAAGTTGCGTGACTACCTCAATATTTATTCACTAAGTGTTAGCTATACTCTCCTGTATCTCCACAAAATACCTGGCAAAGGTACCCATGTTTATGCTTCTGTGCTTGGGGTCCAAGTTACTTCTCAATGACATGTATTGTGTTGTGCGACACCGACCTACCCAGTCACAAAAGAATGAATATGGGGGCTCCCTCAAACCCATCAATGCGATAAACATGAGTATCCACGAGTAGTGAAACTCTGTGCAAAGGTCCTACATGTCTTTACAGTCCTCCATGAGTATGTTTAGTAGGTATGGGGCCCAGCTGAGAGACGTGCTATTTTCACACTGCACTACAATTGCGATGATTCCGACATGGGCTTCTTCCTTGTGACACTTTCACAGCATTTTGCAGGACATGATTTTAGTGGCCATACTTGTCATGATGTCCCTAATCCTCTTGGTGATTATACCACATGACCACCTTTCTGTACCATATGTTTTTTGTCATCGAGCTATTGCGCAGGGTTCTCACCCTTTGATGGTAGTCCTGTGATCAATCCTATCAGCTCTACACCTATGGATATGGGATGTTCCATCCATAGGAATCCTCCATGGAGGATTTCTATCAACTACTTGATGCAATTTTTCACCTCTTTCCCCCTTCCAAAGTGGGGTATCTCCAACAGGTTTAAGATCTTGGTGTTTTCCAGGCCAACTTCCCATGGCTTAGGATGTAGAATGGGATATCCAAAGGGCCCTATCCCTATGTTGTCTAAGTAAACCCACTGCAAAAATTCAAGGAATTTTCCTTCGTCAAACACATCGTGGTATGAGTATTTAAGCTTCTCCAAGCACCCTACCAGTGTGGGAGTGGTTTTCACTCCTTCCAAAATGCATGGGAGTACGATTGCAACATCAGGTTACCTACATAGAGACTGTGCCATAGACTATTTTCCCTTCTGTTTGGGTAGTTGGCTTGAGGTCCCCACCTCCATCTGTCTTCTTTCTATGTTAGGATTTGGCTGACAGTGATATCCTCTACCAGACCCTCATGTTCCTGCGTGGTTTCAACTCTAGTGTTTTTGGGTTCTAGGTCCATTTTTTCTAAGCAGTATCATGGCCATTTACTTGTGGGACCCCTTTGGCCACTACAATATCTGGTGGGTTTCCTATGTTGTGCATGGGATGTCCCTGTGCACTTCTAGCCAGGTCGACATGGACGATGCGATTGGATCTTGTCTTTCCTCCACCACTAGTGTAGGCTCTATTGGTGCTTTGACCAGTGATGGAATTGCATTGACATCGATGAATTCCTAGGGCTTTCTGGTTTCTTGTTCTGGCTCTACTGCTTCTTGTGGTGCCCTGATACTTTGTGTTTTACTCCCTTATTGGCTCGATGCACCCCTCTTTGGTGGTGCTATCATGGGTGGTGGTTGGTTTTGGATGACTGACTCTTCACCGGTTCACCTGTTTTAATTCACTTCGGCTTTGCGTGACCTATCTCTCTGTAATTTCAAAAATTCACAATGGGTCTTATGTCACCTGTGTTTCCCCTTTATATAAACAATTCACAAAACTTCTCAGAGAAGCTTCTCCATTGTTGATTAATGTAATAGCACTTTATTTGTACTTTTTCATTGAATTTCATAATTACAGCCAATTGATGCCTTTATCGTAGCCTCCATTTTTCAAGTTTCCGCCTTTTATGACCATTGGTCCTTTTCCCCGCATGCTAAGTTTTCCAAGTGCACCATATATTGTTTAGCCGATGCACATGGACAATTTATTTTCATCATGCTAGGTCCATTTTTTCTACATGTTGTCTTCTGATGTCTGGCGTGGTAACCCCAATGTTGCTGCGCACAGTCTTCTTATTTTTGGCGCATCCTTTTTTTTCCCACATATCTCTTTGTTGCGCAGTAACTTCCTATGTGCTAGGAGGTCGACTGTCCCTAGACAGTTTCAGTCGACTCCCATTGATCATTCCTCTGATTTTTGTACCTCCTAAATCTTTCAACTTTACATCTCCCCCATCTATGATAGCCTTCACTTCATATGGTCTCAACCAATGCATTCTGAATTTTCCTGGGTGCTGAAGAAATTTACTATCATACACCAAGACTAGGTATCCTTCTTTGAAGTTCCTCCTTTTAATATGTATGTCATGCCAATATTTGTCCCTTGCTTTCTATACTTCTTTGTGAAAACTACTAGAATTCCGTCATCTTCCATTTCCATCAACTGACTTATCCTTTCTTGTTCTGCAGCTCATTCTATCATGTTTGTGATTGCTGCTATGCGCATTCTAGGTATCAACAATTCTAATGGAACTACTGCTTCTTGTCCATACAACAACCTAAATTGTGTCTGCTCTATCAATTTTTTGCATGTAGTCCTGTATGCCCATAATAATGCTGGTATTTTCAAGTCCCAATCGTCCCTATTAACATTGTAGATTTTTGTCAATGCATTCTCTAGGATCTTGTTAAAGGATTCCACTATTCCATTTTCTTGAGGGTGATATGGTGTACTCTTTTTATGATAGACTTCAAACTGCTTAGTCATAGACTTGATAGTATTATTGATGAAGTGAGTTCCTTGGTCACTCTTAAAAATCCTTGGGAATCCAAATCTAGTGATCACTTGCTCAAACAGGAAGCGTGTTGTTGTCTCTACGCTGCTATATTTTATTGGTGATGCTTCTTCCAATATCGTTAAGTACTTTGTCGCAGTAATAATATACCTTGCTCCTGACCTTTTTGTTGGTGGATTAATTGGTCCCACAAAATATATTTCTCATTTGTCGAATACTTGCAAGGTTATTTGTGGTCTTAGGGGCATCTCATCCCTTCTATTAGGTTTACCAACCCTATGACATACATCACATCTCTAGAAGTATTCCTTTACATCTCTGTGGATGGTCGGCCTCCATAGTCCTACACATAATACCTTCCGTGTAGTATATTTTCCAACACAATTTCCTCCAGCTATTCCCTCATCAGCCTCTACTAAAATCCTAGGCCTTTCATGTTCTAGTACACATCTTCTCAAGATGGTGTCTGCGCCCATCTTGTATAAGTGTCCTGCAATCAATTGATAGTCTGCATCTATGACTACCAGATTTTTCTTCTGTGCAGTGTTGAATTGTTGTGGTGCAGTCCCTGTACTCAATCATTGAATGATGTCAGCAAAATATTCATCAGCTACTTGGAATGAAAATAACTATGCATCAGGGAAGTTTTCCTCTAAATTCATAGGTTCTTATCCATTGGTGATCCTTGACAGGTGATTAGGTCCTCCATTCAATTTCCCTGGTTTGACTATCACTTCAAAGTCAAATTCTTGAAACAACAGTAACATGCATCTACAAATTCACCCCCCCAATAGTGTCTTATTGACTAGGTATTTGAAAGAAGAATAATCTATGAACATTTTAAAGTGTTTCCCAAGTAGATAGTATCTAAACTTTTGTAATGCATATACCATTGCTAAGCCTTCTCTTTCTATAGTATTATAGTTCTTCTCTGACTTTGACAATTTTCTGCTTGCAAATGCTATAGGATGGTCTAACTCTCCCTCTCCTGGCAATTCCAAAATAGATCCAAGTGCTATTGTTGATGCATCTACATGCACATGAAATGTCTTTTCCCAATCTGGGAATACTAGTATTGGTGTTGTTACCATTTTCTCTTTTAGAGTGTCCAATCCTTGTTGACAATCCTCATTCCACTGAAATTTACTATCTTTCCTCAACAATTTCACCATCAGCGTGGTGATCTATGTATACCCTTTTATGAATTCCCTGTAGTAGCCTGTGTGTCCCAATGTTTCTCTCAACTGACATACTAATTTTGGTGGTGGTAAATTGACAATCACTACAATATTGGCAGGATCTACTAGAAAGCCTTGTTTGCACATTATATGGCCCAATAGTATCCCAAAAGGTGTCCCAAAGATGCACTTATTGATATTTAATGATATATGACACTGCCTGCATCTTTCCAACATCAGACTTAATACCTCTAAATGATATTTCAGCAGACTGTCGACTATCCAATCATCTAGATATAGTTTTAAACACTGATGGATGTACTCTTTGAATGAAACTATGAATACTCTTGAGAATATTGCTGGTGGATTCATCAGTCCAAAAGGCATGACTGTGTACTAGTAGGATCCCCATTCTGTGGAAAAAGTGGTTTTTCACTTGTCTTCTGGAGCTATCTTAATCAGATGGTAGCTTGAGAATCCATCTATGAATGAGTATGCTTCCTGGCCTCCTACATTATCTAATACCTCATCTGTGAAAGGAGTAGGAAAAGGGTCATGTAGGAAAGCATCATTAAATTTCCCAAGATCTACACAGATCCTTATCCCTCCCTACTTATTCTCCTGAAATACCATAGGGCTTACCCATTCAGATTCCTCCACTGGTTATATGATTCTAGCTTCCAACATTCTGTCAATTTCTACTTTTACTTTCTGCTTATATATTGGGTTCAGTCTATACGATCGTTGTCTGACTAATCTATCCTTAGTTTTGAGAGGTATATTCATCTCTCCTAAATCTCATGCTATTCCTTTCATCTCTATAAAGGTTGTTGGGAACATGCCACTTTATTCGCACAACAACTCTGTTATTATTTCTACTGTCTGTGCATCCTAGTAATCCCCAATACTGGCCATTTTAGGATTATCATTTGTCCCAATATTTCCTTTCTTCACCTTGAATGGCACAACAAATAATTTTGAATCGAGAAATGGACCTTCCACCTCCCTTTCCCCTTCAACTTCTGTAATTTGAATATTACACGGGTCATCTTTATCTAGTGCTTCTTCCTACACATGGTAGCATGAAAATAGTTCTTTAACTGTTTGTCTGTTCTACTATTGATACTCTGTTATAAGCTCAACCTCTGGTTCTTGAATGAATATGACCCCTCTGATCTGTTTGAGTGATGAATCCATTTTGGGGTTCTCATGTTCAAATGATAAAGTGACTATAAAATTTTGTTGTAATGTTGTCCATTTTGCAGTGGCTCTACGTAGTTCCTGGTCTACATACCAGTTTGTTGGAATTCCTTCCAATGTGTGAATAAAGTGATGAGACCATTAGTTTGGTGGTGTCATTCTCCATAGTGTTCTGCACTTCTCCAAGTGTTCTTCTAGTGTCCCCTGTCCATCATATCTCTACAATTTATTTCTTCCTTGTTATGTGCCAAACCTGATGCACAATAATCGCTTACATTGGTACCCATCCTTGACTATTTCTTTGTGTGCACCACACCATCTTGCAGGTGTTGCCTTGAGTGCTATATCCAGAGCTAAGAGCCTCTGATTTTCTAACACTTCATCTTCGTATATTTTTAGGAATTCTTCTAAGTCATTCACCCCATGAAAGATGGGAGGTTCTCTTATCTCTGTACCTACCCATATTAATACACGATCTATTCTTGCACACCTTCTTGTGGAGACTTCATATAATCTCTGCTGCCAATTCTCCAACCCTATATCTGAGTTTGACACGCATGACATGATAATTCTCCAACTGAGTACCCCATCTGTAGTTGGATTCACATAATCCTCTTCTTGCATGGTGGTTCTGTATAACTGGTTAATTTCCTCGAGGTCTAAGAAAGTGGGTTCTACAAACCTTTCTCCT
Organism: Picea mariana; assembly: GCA_032191745.1. NCBI lineage: Eukaryota > Viridiplantae > Streptophyta > Pinopsida > Pinales > Pinaceae > Picea > Picea mariana. The sequence goes on along the minus strand of JASDQU010106521.1, from coordinate 40,257 downwards.
TCCGATGGATCTAGTGGCGCAATGAATCTGTACTCTCCTAAATTGAATGCCATCTTCCTCATCTTTAGATTGATTATGGATTGATTGTTAAATGCCCAATACAAACCAAGAACACCAGATAAGGTGTTGTGCCATCCATTATTTCTATTACTTCAAAATCAGCTTTAGTGTGCACTCCATCCAGATCTACTGTCATGCCCTTTAGCCTTACAATTGGTAGAACCCTGTGTTGATTTGCTAGTTTCAGTTGAACAGGTGAATATCCTAGTGTGGGCTCTCCATACATTTCCATGTCTTCTTGGGTAGTACATTCACTTAGAAGCCTAAATATAGTATAATATCCCCCATGTTGAAATATCCAATATTGGCATTCAGTTTGAAATCTCTGCTTGTTCTCCTCTTTGTATGAAAATGATTAATTGTTTTCTATTCTAGCTTTCCCTCTACATCTGTGCTACATATTTCTAACATATTTTGTAACACTTTAACATATGATGGATCATTTAGTAGTTTAACACATGATTGCAGAAAATCCTTTATGGTACTTACTTTTCCTAGAGGTTGTGCTTAATTAGTGTGATCCAGTGATGAAGGCATCTCGTATGTTGGTACGTTCTAAGTATGCTATGCAGTTGATGCAGATGCAATGTCTGGATTCAATAATTATTGTCTAGCTTGCTTGAACATCCCCTTTTCATTTTGCACATCAAACTACTTCTTTGGTTCAACATTTTTCTTCACCCATTAGTGTTGTGCTGGATCTTATCTTACTGCATCATATCTTTTCTTAGCTCCTCCGCACATAACTATGTTGATATTTCTTCCATCATCCCTCCCTTTTGCATAAATCCATTGAACATTATTATTTTTCTGATTTCTCTTTTCCTGGATCCTCCCCAATAGTGTCGGACAGTCTTCCATGTCATGGTCGGATGCATGACAATACATACATGTCAAAGGTGGAAGTGGACATTCTCTTTCATAATTCCTTGGTTTTTAATAGTTATGGCATGCCACCGTTCCTCTGCCTCCTCCAAAGCCTCCTCTACCTCGTCCTCCACCTCTGTATCCAGCTTGATCTCCTCGTAGTGCATTGTACTAAGGTGCTGAATTGTACAATGCGAGATTATAGTGAGGCTACACAATATTGTACTACATTTGTGCAATGTTATATTGCTACGTCGCAGTGTTATACGGATCTGGTACTTGGTTAAAGTGTGGTGCAACTTTCCTTGTCATCATCTCCGCCTACACCCTATAGGCGTCTGATGTTCTTTCCCTCATCAAATCCATTGTCCTATAATATTTTTCATCGTGGCCTACTAACTTTCAAAAGTTTCAACATGAACTCTTAGGCACCATCTAGTATTTATGCATCATTGGACAATGATATGGATCATGCCCCTATGCCTTACAAATCTCACACCATAGTCCTCATGATGGAAAAGGGTTTGGCAGTCCTATTTCCATGTACTATGCGAATGCTGGGAATTCATTCTTGTGGTATCCTTCTATCCTACATATGGTACACCAAATAACTTCTCTTTTTTTCTTACTCATTGTTGATCATTAAAATCGCAACAAGGAATTTCTCCCGCAAAGTATTGCTAAAGCCCTGTTATTTAAACTATGCTAATAATATAATATTAGTAGGTGGGACCCCCTTGTAGACTAGAGACTCGAAGATAGTCATATCACACTTTTTCTGTTGCTGTTTCGATGCTACTTATAGGGTCCTATATGGTTGACATTGCAGTCATGGTTTCATTTTGGATATAGTAACAAGTGGATAATGCATTTTATGGGATGTTATGTTATTTAAAGCTTTATTTTTATGTTATGATTGACATATATTTACAGTTTCTATGTTAAATAATGTCATCGTGATTTATTACCTGGATACACTTACACAAGAAATATGTTAGTAATGACATAACCAAAACAAAGAAAAGAAACTTATGGAAAAAATCCTAAAAGAAAGGTTCTATGTTTAAGCTATGTTAAAGGTTATGTGCAAATGGAAATATAAAACATGTTAGTGTTAGTCCTAACTATTAAATGGTTGGTTAGTGGCTATGTGATTTACATTTGAGTTATTTTGGGTGCATATGATATGGAAATGCATATGGTATGGCATGAAAACTTGACAAGGGTTAACGTGAATGTTTTGGGTGGCACATTTGGCAAGGAATATGGTTGTAGTTTTCAATGGTTTAGAAATTGATTACATGGTTTAAATGATATGGTGAGTGTTGGTTCACTTGTACTTCTGAATTGAATAGAAGAGGAGATGGAAGTGACATGCAGTAAATGAACATCACTCCATACGCCTCCCATTAGGCTACCACCCTAGTATGGTTCTTGTTTCATTTTGATCTGCTGGTGGTTAAGCTCCGTAATTCAGGCTTGGGAAGAAAACGCTCGCCAACTCTCTCTTTTAAGCTATCAGTTATGGGTATGGTTCTTTTTCACCCCATCCATGAATTGCATTCTGTGTATGAATGAAAAATGGCTCAGTAATGCTTGGGTTTGTGTTTTCCTGAGGATTGCAATTGTGTAAATGTATTTTTTTTTCTCTATGGAATGAATGTGTAATTGTTCAATTTGCAAGTAAAAGAATCTGCTTTGGTTGAGTTGTGCATTCGCTGGTTTCTCTGTTGGTTAAAATCATGGTGGGTCTCTGTGTATTTTTAAATGAATAGGGGTATTACCACTCTGTGTTTTAATGGTGGAGGATTTCTCTCTGTGTATTCTTTCTGGTTTCTTTCTCACAGTTATGAGGGTAACCCTGTCCAGTCCTGTTCAGATTTCCATTTGGTTGTTGTTTTTTTTCTAGAGTCATCATCATGGGATTATTCACATGGTCCTGGCATCAAAGTATCTCAAAATTTGGTCTTAGGGTCGCCATAACGTTGATGTATATGCTTTATGGCTGTTGGGTGATATAAGTTATGCCTCAGGTTATGATTCCTCACTGGCATTGTTGTCAAATGATTTGTCTCTTAGGAAAAAAATAGAGATTATACCTCTGTGTGGTCTAGGGAACTGTCACTGTCCAGTGGACATTCGCTTCTCCTTTGCAAACACAAGACAAAATATGTGCATTGTTTTTCTACCCTACCCGTCATTGTTTCCTCTATGGCTAACGATTGCACCATTGCCCAGACTGGGTGTTATAAGGAACCCCGTGGTTTTCTATTATGATTGCATCAAAGGGTATTTTCTTTGGTTGATATGCCTTTGAGGACCTCCAGTTCTCTATGCGATTTATGACTAAGTGCACTCTTGATTTCCTCTTTGTATTTGTTGTGACAGAGCTCGATTTTAAAAATCCCCAACTATTCTTGCTCCTGTCGGGCATCTTTTTGGTTTTCAAATATTGGTTATCAAGTGGAGTGGTTATGGAATGTTTTGTTGAGTCCCTATCTTGTTTTACTATGATGAAATTGGTTGAAAATTTGTGATCGAGAATGAGTAATAATATGCAATCAAAGGGATGTCTCTTTTTCGTTATACTTTGAATCACTGTGTTCTACAACAGGGTGTTGATTTCAAATTGAAGACTCATGTGTGTTTCACTAGGCATGATCAGGGTTATAACAATTTATGGAATTGATAATTGTGTGTATTTCGTTATGTTCACTGTGCATCTATTATGGGATCATCATGCATATTATGAATGGTTGCATTGACAATGATGAAGCTCAAGTTTATGTTGACTGTGGTTCCGTTACAAGAACTTAATGGTTGATATGTTGAAGAATGTATGAAATCAAGCATGTTTTAGAAGTATGTTCAATTTGGAAAGGGACCTGTGCATATTTTTTAATTGGCCAATTATGAATTTATGGACAGTGTATGATATTTTTATAGCGATGTATTATGGATAGAGGTGGAGCAATGTTGCTGTGTGTTTTCTTTCGCTTCTTAAAAGGAAAGGAAATAAATTAGAGACCAAGCATTCTCTTAACAGGATTGTTGAAAGTTGTTTCAATTATGAGGATGATTGTAGACTGTTCTAATTGAGAAGTTTTGAAGATTTTGAATGCTGAACAATGAATAGTTTTGATACACAGTAATGATTGAATTGGTGTTGGTATTTTTTTTATTGAGTATAGAGTTATGTTTATTGATTACTTGATTTTTTTTATGAACAATATTCATTATTTCCCTACTATTCTCTCACTTTTCCGCACATTACAAGTCCCCTCACCTTCCCAGATTCACTATTCACGCACTGTTCTTAAAATTAAATTATAGTTAAATGAAAACTATGTATTATAGCAGTTGAAGGATGGCACATGGATGAGTTACAATTGATATGTTTTGTTATTACAATACAGTTGATTGTTTGATGATTTGTTGAGCAGTAATCATGATCTACCCCCCTTCATTTTACCACTTTCCACTCAATACAATCCCTCATATATCCCGTAACCCTTATTCACCCATGCTCATTAACAGGTATTAAATGATTTTATGGATTGGATTGCATGAGTCTGATGTGATGCTGAGCCAAACTTTGTTTCATATTTAAAGAGATGTCATGTATGGTTTGTTGAAGAAACTAGTTGTTAATAATTAATGCATACAGGAATGAGATTCTTTAGCATAGGTAACCATGGCCGAGGTAACAGGGGAAGAGGAAATTGGAACAGGGGCCCTAGAAGGCCAAGGTTTTCTATACATTTTGATGCAGACTCACAAGAGTTGAGCCAACTATTTCAAGCTGGATTTTTTAACTAGATTGGACAAAGAGTGGTTCAACCTAGGCCAGAAAGGCCTCCTTTCCAAGCCCCGCATGTCCCTGGTATCCCAGCTTCCCCTCATGTCTCATTACAACCTGAAGTCCCTGAAAATGATGGATGACAAGAGTTTGTCCAACTGACAGTCTCCCAACATCATGGCTGGCCCAATTTGTCTCTACCTGCTCCTCCTCCACCGGTTAACCAAATTGTCCAAGATTCCCTTGCACACTCACTAGTATAGTCTTCCCATGAAAGAAAGAGGTTAAAAAAATAATCCCACCATGGTTTTGATAAAGGAAAATCCGTTTCTGCCCCCTCCTCTCCCTCAAATGAATCTGCCAAATCCATTTCATCTCACATGCATTTGAGAGATGATTTCTCTCATGTTATAAGTGAGATTAGGCCTAAAGGCTCCACACAACCTAAGGAAAATTCAAATAAATCAAAGGGAGACAACAACAACAAGGGGAAAATTGCCTCCCAGAGTGGAAAATATGGTTTTTGAGTGTTTTTATTTATTGATTGTTGAAAACAGTTGACTTCTGAAGTTTTTTGACAACACACAAATTTTTGAATATGTTGGATATTATATTTTTGGATATGGTTTCAAATATCATTGATATTAATTTTCAAATTATGAGAGTGATGATGGGAGCCACACAGAGGGATGTGTTTGATTGATTAACTAGTTGTGTTTATGCTTGTTAAAGAAACCAAACAAAGTCACAGAGGGTCCCACCTACTAGTTATTATTTATTAAAGATCCTTATTATTATTTTATTAATTTCCCCCCTAAAATAAAAAGTTGGTTGAGTTTTAGTTAACTTAACTAAATAGATAGTTTAACTACTTCAACTAATTCTGATTGCTTAAAGGCAAAAAGAGAAGGAGGAACAAGAGGAGAATAGAAGGAGAAAGCATACTAAGGTATCATCTTGAGTTTTAATGAGATAATTTAGTTTTCATTCATTCTTTAATTCATTGAAAGCCTAATTATCTTTTATGATAGCAGGGTCCTATTGTAGACAACAAGATTCAAGGCTGAATTACATCATTTAGACACTTTCTTTTCAGAGGTGTTGATCTATCTTTGATAGTCTGTGCAGACTTGTTTGTTGTGAATTAAATTTCACGACTGATAAAGGATATTGTGCAGAGTCGAGTGGGCAACAATCTGTGGCAAGATGATCCAAATTTTAATGTTCAATTTTTTACTTTCTGTCAGAAGTCCTTTTGTATGGTTTTCATTGGGGACATCGAAGTTTGACTTTGGTCCAAACTTCCTCAAGACATTTTGTAAAGAGAACGATTCTTTTGATAAATTGGAATGAAATAAGCAATTTCTTTATGTCTCATCTATGTTGATTATTGACTTGGTATTTTTATTTTCGTCTCTACATTTATTCATACATCTGTTATATTCAGAAAATTACATAAATATCGATTTTTTCAACAATCTTTTATTTATAAGAAAATCATCCTAAGCCCTTGTAACCAATACTTGTGGATTAGGAAGCAATTTCTGATGGCTATAAACATAGGGTGATATTCCCATATATCTTTCTTTAGCCAAGTAAGATCTGAAAATGCTTGAGTAAGATCATTTCATATCTTTTCCTCAACACTCATGTTCTTGTTTAATTGAAATGTTAGATTCTTCAGGGCTTCCTTGATCTCCTCTATTGTTGAATCTGTCTTCTGATATTGGTTCTCTTCTAGTTGCAAGGCTGCCTGCAGTGCCTCTTCCTGATTCAGAAACTTCTTCTGTCTCAAAGGGTATTTCAAGTGTGGTAGTAGTGAATTTACAAACAAATGCCTATGCTACATATCTGTCATGACATACTTCATATTTCCCTTCAATCGTTTGAATCTTTGGTCTATCTCCCAGAAAGCTTCTCCTGGTTTTTGTTTGATCTCTATCATCTCATTCATATATTGATCCTCTAAGCTAGGCTTCTGGAATTCATTTATCAACAACTTCTTGATATCCACAATTGTTCTGGTTGTTCCTAGTGGACTGTTTGCAGCTACCAATTCAGTGCACTGTCTCTTAGCGTGATGGCTAATTGTGCAAGTTTGGTATCCTCATCTATGATATGCTTTTCTTCCCATATCTTTTCATAGATGAACAAGTGCTTCTCAGGGTCCTCTCATGCCTCTCCCTTGAATTATGGTAACCTGAAGGTGGGATCATGTTCTTCCATTGTGAATGTTGAAATACTACCTCTGCACGATGTATATCCTTGACTACTATTTCCTGAACTGGCTCCTCCAATTTTCATTCCTTGACTAGATGTACTTCCTACTGTATTTCTTCCCCTGAAATTTGGTTGTCTAAATGGTGTTGTTCTTAGTGGTGTATTAGTCGCACATGGGTTTATGGGTTCCACACAAACACTGACATGGATGTGAGTTCTACCTTTGGTTCTTTCCCTTGGACTGCCTGTCTTCCTTTCATATGTTGCACACAGGATTTCCTCAATTTTCTCCACAGCACGAAGATCCTCTACCTCTTCTTCATCACTTGCCAAGCCCTCTCTCTCATCTATGGCTCTCTTCTTCTTATTCATCTTATATTGGTAGGGTGCTCCATTGTGCATTCTTCTAGTTGTTTCCATGATCTGTTCTTCCTCCATCATGATTGGGTCCAAGGCCTCTTCCTTATTTCCTTTATCCATCTCTTCCTCTATTTCTTCGTCTCCTATCAGTGCTTCCCCCCTTCCCCCATGCACGAAGGAAAGTTTAGTTGTCTGATGCCATTGTCATTACACCTTTGTTATATAGTAACATCTTAATGGAAGTATACAACGATATGATATACCTACCTTGAGGTCCCTTCACGAACTTTTGCTCTGCTACGCTGTAAGACTTCACAGTATCTACTGCAAATTCTCTGATGAATCCTGCAACAATGTTTTCTAACCATAAATCGACTACATGCGTAAATTTATTGTCAACTTGTTGTAACTGTGTGATCTCAACAAGATTCCATTCTAGATATCTGATCCAATTTGTAGGGTGATTGTCTTTCAACCTCAATATTCACTACTGCAACACATGCGAGAAATCACATAAAAATACTTCATGCAAGTCGTTGAATATGTACTTGTCCAAATATTTGCACGTTGTTAACTTCAAGTTTATGTTATCTTTCTGTGCAAATTCCAGCTCCTTTTTTTTCAACTAGCTCTCGATCTCTGTCTTCATTAGGTTCCATGGTCTCAACATCCCCTTTTATATTCTCATTCTTTTAACGCTTTGTCGCTAGATCTGAAATTCATTTTACGCTTCTTCAACTGATCTCATTCACTCAATCCCATTCTATTCCAATTGGAGACAAAACCATTTGTTGTTTATATAGTATATTTCATCCTTTCTACCCTTCTTAGGCTGACCCAGGTTTAGGTCCACTTGGTTTCCAACAAAGCCCCTCTAAAACTATCGAGCCTGTTGGTAAACCAGAAAGCAACGCAGTGCATAGGATGCACTGCGCAGTCTCACCCGAGATAATTCTTATGGGTGGATGCAACGCTTAGGTGCTTGCAGCCTGGGAAATGAGTGGGGATCTGTGATTAAACTCTATAGTCTTGATTTATTACTTAAAATTGAACTTATATGGAATACCCTGCCATTCTTTCTCATGTATATAATGTAGCAGACCTATCTAGTCATTCACACATTTGTTTAACATCTAATCATTAACAACAGAAGAGATACACAACACATGATATATCGTGGTTCACGCCCTTCTGGGCTACGTCCAAAAATATTTGTCTCTTGGCTCTTTTATTTATGGTTCTATCATACAAATAGTGCCACACGCACGTTACATTTCTCCATCAACTGGATCGAGACCTTACAATGAGGCAGACTAGATTACACCAAGATCCTCAGCCTGTGATCTAACCCTGAAGATATAGGGTATATCCCCTCCTCATCTCAACAAATTACAAAGTAAGATCATATTTTACAGACATTCCGATACAAAACAATAACAATATTCCCACTAACAATGAACAACGAACCTCGACCTGGACATCCTAGGTGCCTACTTATACATGTTTCTGTCTTATCAACCATTACATCCTCTTATAAAAACCCTAACCCTATCATGGTTAGGTATTCTTGCATGTGTGCCTCACATTCTTCCCTCCTCTGCATGCACATTTTCCTTTTGCATGCTGCTTTTCCTGCCATCTCTATTTTCCTTAGTTTCCGGTGCCACTGCTTCTCTTAATTTACGATGTCTCTCCCCTATTTTCTAGCGTTGATTTAGTTCCTTCATTACTTCTTCAACTTTTTCCAAAATTGGCCTTCTCCGCAAAATGGGCCTACTCCAAACACCGTTCCTCAGGAAAAATACCAGTCCATGATACGTCAACAATTTGTCAACCTAGACCATTATCCACTAGGAGAATGTCTGTCCACCAACAATTCTTTCTACCATGACCATTCTCTACTTGGAGAATGTCTTTCTATAAACACACTGACTATCCATCTAGGTGGAAATCATCTCCAACTCTAGTGGTAGTCTCAATGGAAATCAAATAGTAGCATATAACTTCTACAATGCCATCCAATAGAACACAACTATTTTTATTCATAGTAGTATACAACTACTATCTAGTGGTACATAACCACTCCTAGTAGCACACTGCTACTAACCAGTGACACACAATTACTACCAGTGGATCACATCCACCATAGTATCATACAACTACTATCGAGAGGCATACAATATCTAGACAATCATATCATCTAATATCAACCTATATAAACAATATCATGATACCAAATGAGTCATCTAGACCATTGTTCCGCTCACATCTATGAGATCTAGAAAAACATCTTCCTTTAGAAAGTTAAACATCAGCCATGGGCTGCCTGGACTATTCTTCTAAAGAATAGAAGAATAATTGTCCCTGATTTCTGAAGCTGGACCATTCAACCTAACTGGGCCATTCTTTCGACATGATTCATAGTCCAACCTGGAGAGAATGAGTCTGCCCTAGGGAATGACTGTCCTTGATTGATGAACATGGAACATTAAACTTAACTGGGCCATTATTCCAGCACTAATCATAGTGCAACTTAGAGAGAATGAGTCTGCCCTCGGGAATGCCTGTCCAGAATGTTGGATGCGGGCCTAGTCAGGAGAAAAGGATATTTTGGGAAGAGAAGCATGCAAGGAGGAAAGGACAAATGGAAGGAAAAGAAACACGTGTAAGGGAAGTAGGTGAGGCGTGCATGCAAGGAAGACCTAACGATGCTAGGGTTAGTGTTTTTGTAATGTAGTGTAATGGTTGATGAGCCAAGAATATAAATAGGTAGTACTTAGAAGGAGAAAGAGATGGAGAGTCAGAGAAACAGAGAGAGATCGAATGAGAGGGGGGCCGACCGAGGAAGAGGAAGTTGTAAAAATTGTTCTTCTCGGTAATATGGTGAGCTATGGAGGTAGTGAGTGACTCAATCCTGAGGGTTATATTGAAAGTTGAGGAGCCTGGTATGATCTAGTTAGCCTCATAGGGATCAAGGAGCATGTGGAAGAGAGTATAACCTAAGATTGTAAACACGTGTGACATGATATATTATTGAACCATAATAAAATATTGAGAGAAAGATTTTTGTGGACATATCCTGGGAGGGGGTGAACCACGGTAACACCCGTGTTATGTGAATGAATGTATGCATCTTTATGGATTATTAATTGTTGAATGTTAGATGAATGAATTAACTAGTTATATCTGGTATTCCACATGCATGAATAGAATGACTGTTATAATTAGATGTTAGACTGAATGAATAAATATTACAGAGTACAACCACAGATCTCCACTCATTCCCAGTTTTCAAACACTTGAGTATTGCATCCACCTATAGAACTATCTTGGGTGAGGTTGCGCAGTACACTCCGTGTGCTACGTTTCCTTTTGGTCTATGAGAGGGGCCGATATTTTTAGAGGTATTTTTCTGGTAGCTTGTTAAATATGAACGAGGGTCAATCTATGATAGTAAGGTAGGATCATAATAACCCATAAATAATACTAATTAGAAAATACAAAGACCAACAAATGGGTAAAATCCAACAAATAGTTTTGTTATCACTTTGTAAATTCCCAGAGGTTGTTTTCAGGTAGAAGAACTTTACTAGAGGTAACCTTATCCAACCACTTTGAAACTAGGAGCTATCCCTACCATTTTCAGAGAGGGATCTCTCTGTAAGATTTAACTTTGTTTTAATTCAGATATTAGGCTAGTAAAATATGCAGGGCTGAGTGTTGTGTGTTTTTATAAGATGGTTGAAATGTTTTACTCATCCATTGGGATATGGGGTCTGTTTTATATAGGTCTAGATCAAAGAACAGATATAAATATTATTTTCACAAGGTAGGATAATGCAACTATTAGATTCTTTAGCAATAAAATGATGATTAGTAGAAAAAGGTGAGATGATTAATTATAACCAAGAAGCATTTAAGAATTTCTTGACTACAATATAAGAAAAAAACACTTAGATCTTTAAAGCTAGCAACAGAGTATGCAAAGGTATTTCTGTAACTTTAACTCCTTTTAAATGATCAGACTAGAAAAACAAGAAGAGAACTAGAAGAGATACACATTCAACTGAGAATAGAAAACTTCACCAATAGATGACACGCAGGAATCCTGTGAAACATCTCTTTATATTACTGAAATATCTTCTTGATAAAAATTATAGTGCTTACAGCTTGCTAGGGCGTAAACATCAACCCCCGGTACTTCTAAATTTGAAGTATTTATAATCAAAATTACAAACAACCTTGTCATAAATGATCAAGACATGGCAGAATCTGAATCTAACTAACTAGCTAACAAGATACAAAAATTTAGGAACTCTCGATGATGTGTCAAATTATTCATGCTAAATCTGGGGAAGGCCATTGGTGAGTCACCTACATGACTTTGAATGATATGTTTGCTGACTCAACTTGCACACCTCATTTCCTACTTGATCAAATTGCACAACTCTTCCCATCTTAGCTGACTGGGAATGGTGACTTTGAGTAGTCTACAATATATTTCATCCACTTCTGTGTACTTGGAAAAAGTCGGTTTGATGATTAAAATATACTTGATTTCGTGTTGTATGCTGATGTCTGGCTGCAAAGTCTCCAAGAACCCTTTGCCTGTTATATTGCCTTGTATTCCTGAGAACTTGGAACTATCCTTGGCCATAGTAGCCATCTTCTACTTGTAGTCTAGAAGGGTCATCAACTTGTCATTCAGAACCATTAAACTAGGAAGAACTTTTTTTTTGCAGAGCCTCGATCTTGCTGAAAAACCTTTGAAATCCAATGTCCATGTTTTGGACTTTTTCCTCCAACTGTAACATCAGTCCTCTTTTGGTCAAAACCCTCTTGACTTCGAGGATGGTTTATGTCCTGTCTTCGATTTTCAATTCTTCTAGTTCTTCTCTAGTCTTCGAGTTCAGGAATCTAATTATTTCATTGGCTTCAGTGGGAATTTCTCCTAACTCTCCTTTTATTTTGTCAATAACCTGCCTGCTTCTTATCACTAGTTCATTTTGCTCAACTATGATTTGTACCATAGGCCAGATTTCATTTATGGATTTGGAGATATCCATCCAAATATTCATCTTTACTTCGGCAAGTGTCTTGCCTTCCACTATTTTCTTTTGGAGCTGATGCAATTCCTATTTTATCTTTTCTGATGTTTGTTTCTCCATGTTGTAGCTGGTTTGGTAAGAAGACTTGAGCTCCTGAAGGCTCTCAACTTCCTTTTTCAGTCTGTTTTTCTTGTAATTTCATCTCTTCCATGGAATTTTCCATCTCCACAATGTTTTCCAGAGCTGTCAGTGGGGTGGCTGATGGGATTTCTGCTGTGGTGCTCATTGCTACAGTTGATGTGCTAACTCTTGTGAGGGGAACTGCGCTCAGTGGAATTAATTCCATAGGTGTTGTCTGTTCCTTCTTTTTTACCAATCTTTCCATATTTGTTTCCATCTCTCATAACTGTGCATTCTGCTCCATGATCAACTTGAGCATCTCATCCCTTTCCCCTTCTGTCTCAGTGATCTCCTTGGCCTGTGAATCTTTTGTGGGTGGAAATTTGAGTTGTTTTCTTAGAGATGTTATATCAATGTTCCTTTTCTTTAGCAACTCCTCTGCTCCTTTCACATTTGAGGGATCATACCTGATCTTGACCACCAATTCCTTTAAGGATTTTATTCTGTTATCCTTTGCAAAAGAGGATATCTTTTCTAGTTTCAACTGGGTCTGAACATTGTTTAGAGATACCTGTAATTTTGCAGCTGTAGAGGAAGTTGTTGGACAACTGAGAGGGGGGGGTGAATCAGTTGTTACTGAGCTTAAACAATTATGCTTCTTTTAAAACTCTTTGCAGAAACACTGAATGATGACCATAATAATGCAGAGAAATAAACACAGGCACATTCAACATCAGTCACATATATGAGAAACACAGAGACATATATTTTCCAAGGAAACCCATACAAGATAAAAACCTCTTGTTCTTTATATGATAAGTAATAATTACATTCTTTACATTATCATACATATGAGCACAAAATCATAATGAGGCTACAACCTCTGTTTTGCAAGCCGCAACTTGCTGAGAGCACCAACTCTCTGTTTTCTCTAGCACCCACTAGAAGGAAGCA
>JASDQU010106521.1:0-12728 GCA_032191745.1 Picea mariana | reverse complement strand
CCCCTTTTTAGGGCATTTTTTGGATTAGGGTTTATGTAACGGGTATGGGGATGTCGGCCCATGGGTTTACCCATGTTTATGCCCTTTTGTAATGTATACATAGAAAGCTAGGCAATGTAAGTAACGGGGTGATGCTAAGTGATAAGTATTGTTATAAGTGCAAGCAATTGTAAGAGGCTCTATGCTTAGTGTATGTTGATACTTGCAGAGCTAAGTGCAGGTCATATGTAGTGCCGTGTGCACAAACTATGAAAAGATTTGTACTGTAACCTAACTCAGGGAAGGAGGATCTCACAAGGTGTGCACAGATCTCCTGTCCTCTACAGAGTAGGGTTTTGATGCTCTGTGCCTATAAGAATCTTGACAGAAGATAATAGAAGAGAAGAAGAGTTGGTGGATGTAGCCCCATGCTGGGGTGAGCCACATATATCCTGTGTTATGGTTACTTTGTGCATTATGGTTGTTGTATTGTTTATGTGATTTATGCTTAGTACAATAATGTATGTCTAGATGAATCTGATATGATAGCTTAGTGCTTAGTGGTGTGAATAAATGCTAGATCTGATCTAATTCCATATGCTAAGTGCCTAGATGTGTTATATTTGGTTGAATACTGCGTTGCTCTATAATTAGGGTTTTGGCCTGCAATGCAAATAAGGGTTAAATATTGATGAATGTAAACTGCTAAGTTCTCTATTAAGTATTGTAATCACAGATATGTGTCCCATCTAGGTTGCAAACACTTGAGTCCTATAACCACCCTTGCCTCTACCTCAGGTGAGACTTCATTTGCTTCGAAGGTGTTGCCAAAAGGGCTATTAGTTAGGGTTTTGTTGGTGCGATGTTGAAGCGTTGAACCCTGGGTATGCCACTGTGTGCCAACATGAGAGCATCTATGCTTTCATTTAAAATGAACCTTATAAGCCTAAGGAAATCATATCAATCGAAGATAACAAGATTCCTAAGGGCATGAATCCTCTAGAAAGTTCATTTTCATCGAGTGATGTAGGAAACAAAGAGAAACATAAAGAAGAGGAGTCGAAAAGGAAGGTGGGTGAAACCATATCCTTGAACATTGGAACACCTGAGTCTCCAAAGAATGTTAAAATAGGTGCCCAATGTTCTGATGAAGAAAAAATGAAGTTTGCCAGACTGCTTGGTGACTTTCAACATGTTTTTGCTTGGTCCTATGAGGATGTTCGTGGTTTTGATACCGCTCTTATACAACATGACATTCCTATCAAGGAGGGCATAAAACTAGTTAGGAAAAAAGAAATACCTATTAACCCTGCACTAGAAGCAATTATTCGAAAGGAGTTGGAAAAACTCTTGAAGGCTGGAATTATCTTTCCGGTTAAGTATTTAGAATGGGTTTCTAATTTGGTTCCCATGCGGAAAACAACTGATCAAATTAGATTATGCATATATTTTCGCGCATTAGATCGGGCTAGCATAAAAGATCACTTTCCTCTCCCGAATATGGAAATGATTTTGCAGCAAGTTGCAGGATAACGGATGATGTCCTTACTTGATGGTTCATCTGGTTACAATCAAATCAAGGTAAAAAGGGAAGATAAATATAAAACCACCTTTATTACTTGTTGGGGAACTTTTTCTTATGAACGTATGCATTTTGGCTTATCCAATGTAGGTGTCATGTCGCAAAGGGATGTGCAGATAGTTTTTGACGATTTGATCGACAAGATTATTCATATCTATCTTGATGATTTAATCGTGTACTCTAAAGGGCGGTCATATGTCTCGAAATTTCAAAAATTATGGCTGGGTCCTTTCAAGATTGCTTTTGTCCTGGGTGCAAACTCTTACATTCTAAATATTTACAAGAGTGATTTTTTTCCTACATCACTAACAATTCTCACTTAAAACACTACGTGGAACCAACTTGAAGAGTTTAACGCTGTTTGGATTGTTCTGTATATTAGTAGTTCAGTTCAGTTTTCATTTTAGTAGTTTTCATTACTGCTTTTTCAATTCTTCTTTTAAAACAATTTTCAATTCTGCTTTCATTTTAGTAGTTTTCCTCTGCTATTTGCATTTCTGTCATTCCATTTCTGCTGTTTTAAATTTTGCAGTTTCATTTCTGTTATCACATTTCTTTCTTTTGTTCTTTTGATTTCATTTTTTGGTCAAGAATAAAATGTTGGATAAGTTCTTCCACAACGACACTTCTGCAAAGCATTGTTAATCAATAAAAATCAATCTTACACGACTATTATGATGTTCCCCCTGAAGGAATCATTGAATTTGTTATCTGCTTTCACTGCTATCTTATGAGATAGTTGGTTACTTCCCTCTTCTGCTTTCCATTTTTTCATCCATTTTGAGATTCAAAAGAGTGATTCAGAAATTTTTTCTCCTTGAAGTCAAGAGAAAATTATGGTTGAGCGATTATGCTTACAGGGATAAACCCCCTCATAGTTAACACTTTCCATGAGTTATTCCCAAATTCCTGGTCATTTTTCCATTAAATCTGCTCACTTCCCCCTGTTGCATAATCATTCTGATGTATATCTTCTTGATTTGATGTTACTTGGTCTACGAAACCATACATTATGAATTCTTAATCTGTTGGAAACATATTTCCCCATGGAGTCTCTAGTTTGTTGATGATTAAAATCACAATGAGGAATTTCGCCCGCAAAGTATTGCTAAATCCCTATTATTTAAACTATGCTAATAATATAATACTAGTAGGTGGGACCCCCTTGTAAATTGGAGGCTCAGAGATAGTCATATCACACTTTTTCTGTTTCTATTTTGATGCTACTTACAGGGTCCTATATGGTTGACAGTGCAGTCATGGTTTCATTTTGGATATAGTAACAAGTGGATGATGCATTTTATGAGATGTTCTGCTATTTAAATCTTTATTTTTATGTTATGATTGGCATATATTTACAGTTGCTATGTTAAATAATGTCACCATGATTTATTACCTGGCTACACATACATAAGAAATATGTTAGTAATGACATAACCAAAACACAGAGAAGAAACTTATGGAAACAATCCTAAAAGAAAGGGCCTATGTTTACACTATGCTAAAGGTTATGTGAAAATGGAAATATAAAACATGTTAGTGTTAGTCCTAATATTAAATGGTTGGTTAGTGGCTATACGATTTACATTTGAGTTATTATGGGCGCATATGATATGGAAATGCATATGGTATGGCATGAAAAATTGGCAAGGGTTAACATGAATGTTTTGGGTGGCGCATTTGGCAAGGAATATGGTCGCAGTTTTCAATGGTTTGGAAATTGATTACATGGTTTAAATGATATGGTGAGTGTTGGTTGTATGTACTTTTGAATTGAATAGAAGAGGAGATGGAAGTGACATGCAGTAAATGCACGACACTCCATACTCCCCCCATCAGGCCATCACCTTAGTATGGTTCTGTTTCATTTTGATCTGCTGGTGGTTAAGCTCCGCAATTCAGGATTGGGAAGAAAACCCTCATTCAGCTCGTCGTTTTAAGCTCTCAGTTATAGGTATGGTTCTTTTTCACCCCATCCATGAATTACACTCTGTGTATGAATGAAAAATGGCTCGATAATGCTTGGGTTTGTGTTTTCTTGAGGATTGCAACTATGTAAATGTGCATTCTTTATCATTGGAATGACTGTGTAATTGTTCGATTGGCAAGTTAAAGAATCGGTTTTGGTTGAGTTGTGCATTCATTGGTTTCTCTGTTGGTTAAAATTGTGGTGGGTCTCTGTGGATTTTTAAATGAATAGGGGTATTATTTCTTTATGATTTAATGGTGGAGATTTTCTCTCTATGTATTATTTCTGGTTGCTTCCTCACAGTTATGAGGGTAACCCTGTCCAATGGTGTTCAAACGACCATTTGGTTGCTGTATTTTTTCCAGAGTCACGGTTGTGGGATTATTCATATGGTATTGGCATTGAAGTATCTTAGAATTTGGTCTGAGGGTGGACATAACGTCAATGTATATGGTTTATGGTTGTTGGGTGATATAAGTTATGCCTCGGGTTATGCTTCTTCACTGGCATTGTTGTCAAATGATTCGGCTCTTAAGAACTAGACATATATTATACCTCTCTATGTTCTGGGTAACTGTCACTATCCAGTGGACATTTGCTTCTCCTCTACAAATGCAAGACACACTATGTGCATCATTTTTCTACCCTACCCATTGTTGTTTTCTTTGTGGCTAACTATTGTGCCATTTCCCAAACCGAGAGTTATAAGGAGCCCTGTGGTTTTCTACTATGCTTGTATCGAAGGGTATTTGCCTTGGTTGATATGCCCCCGAGGACCTCTAGTTCTCTGTGTGATTTATAACTGAGCGCACTCTTGATTTCCTCTTTGTATTTGTTGTGACAGATCCCGATTTTAAAAATCCCCGACTGTTCTTTCTCTTGCCGGGCATCTTTTTGGTTGTCAAAGATTGGTTATCAAGTGGAGTGGTTATGGAATGTTTTGTCGAGTCCCTATCTTGTCTTCCTATGATGAAATTGGTTGAAATTTTTTGATCGGGAATGAGTAATAATATGTAGTCAAAGGGATGACTCTTTTTCATTATAGATTGAATCACTCTGTTCCAGAATAGGGTGTTGATTGCAATTGAAGACTCCTGTGTGTTTCACTAGGCCCGATCAGGGTTATAGCAATTTATGGAATTGGTAACTGTGTGTATTTCATTATGTTCACTGTGCATCTATTATGGGATCATCACGCATATTATGAAAGGTTTCATTGATAGTGATGAAGCTCGAGTTATGTTGACTGTGGTTCTATTACAAGAACTTATTGGTTGATATGTTGAAGAATGTATGAAATCAGGCATGTTTTAGAAGTCTGTTCAATTTGGAAAGGGACCTGTGCATATGTTTTAATTGGCCAATTGTGAATTTATGGACAATGTATGATATTTTTATAGATATGTATTATGGATAGAGGTGGAGCAATGTTGCTGTGTGTTTTCTTTCGATTCTTAAAAGGAAAGGAAATAAATTAGAGACCAAAGATTCTCTTAACAGGATTGTTGAAAGTTGTTTCGATTATGAGTATGATTGCAGACTGTTATAATTGATAAGTTTTGAAGAATTTGCATGTTGAATAATGAATAGTTTTGATACACCATAATTATTGAATTGGTGTTGGTATTTTTTGTATTGAGTACAGAGTTCTGTTTATTGATTACTTGATTTGTTTGATGAACAACATTCATTATTTCCCTGCCATTCTCTCACTTTTCTGCACATTACAAGTCCCCTTACCTTCCTAGATTCACTATTCACTCCATGTTCTTAAAATTAAATTATAGTTAAATGAAAACTCTATATTATAGCAGTTGAAGGATGGAACAAGGATGAGTTACAGTTGATATGTTTTGTTATTACAATACAGTTGATTGTTTGATAATTTGTTGAGAAGTAATCATGATCTACCCCCCTTCATTTTACCACTTTTTGCTCAATACAATCCCTCATATATACCAGAACCCTTATTCACCCCCTGCTCATTGAAAAGTATTAAACAATTTTATTGATTGAATTGCAAGAGTCTGATGTGTTGCTGAGCCAAAATTTGTTTCATATTTAAAGCGATGTCATGTATGGTTTGTTGAAGAAAATAGTTGATAATAATTAATGTATATAGGAATGAGCTTCTTCAGCAGAGGTAGCCATGGTTGAGATAATAGGGGAATATGAAATTGGAACAGGGGCCCTAGAAGGAAAAGGTTTTCTACACATTTTGATGCAAACTCACAAGAGTTGAGCCAACTATTTAAAGCTGTATTTCGTAACTGGATTGTCCAGAAGTGGTCCAACCTAGGTTAGAAAAGCCTCCTTTCCAAGCCCCACATGTCCTTGGTATCCCAGTTACCCCTCATGTCTCATTACAACCTGAAGTCCCCAAAAATGATGGATGGCAAGAGATTGTCCAATCGATAGTCTCCCAACATCGTGGCTGGCCCAATTTGTCTCTACCTGCTCCTCCTCCACCGATTAACCAAATTGTCCAAGTTTCCCTTGCACACTCACCAGTACAGTCTTTCCATGCAAGCAAGAGGTTAAAAACCGAAACCCACCATGCTCCTAATAAAGGAAAAGCTGTTTCTACCCCCTCCTCTCCCTCAAATGACTCTGCCAAATCCGTTTCATCTCGCATGCATTTGAGAGATGATTGCTCTCATGTTATCAATGATATTAGGCATTAAGGCTCCACACAACCTAAGGTAAATTTAGAGAAATCAAAGGGAGACAACAACAACAAGGGTAAAATTACCTCCCATAGTGGAAAATATGGTTTTTGAGTGTTTTTGTTTATTGATTTTTGAAAACAGTTGACTTCTGAAGTTTTTGTATAACACACTATTTTTTGGATATGTTGGATATTATATTTTTGGATATGGTTTCAAATATCATTGATATTAATTTTCAAATTATGAGAGTGATGATGGGAGCCACAAGGAGGGATGTGTTTGACTTATTAACTAGTTGTGTTTATGCTTGTTAAAGAAACCAAACAAAGTCACAAGGGGTCCCACCTACTATTTATTATTTATTAAAGACCCTTATTATTATTTTATTAATTTCCCCCCTAAAATAAAAATTCGGTTGAGTTTTAGTTGACTTAACTGAATAGGTAGTTTAACTACTTCAACTAATTCTGATTGCCTAAAGGAAAAAAAAGAAGGAGGAACAAGAGGAGAATAGAAGGAGAAAGCATACTAAGGTCTGATCTTGAGTTTTAATGAGATAATTCAGTTTTCATTCATTCTTTAATTCATTGAAATCCTAATTATCTTTTATGATAGCAGGGTCCTATTGTAGACAACAAGATTCAAGGCTGAATTACATCATTCAAACACTTTCTTTTCATAGGTGTTGATCTATCTTTGATAGTCTGTGTAGACTTGTTTGTTGTGAATTAAATTTCATGACTGATAAAGGATATTGTGCAGAGTCGAGTGGGTAGCAATCTGTGGCAAGATGATCCAACTTTTAAAGTTTAGTTTTTTACTTTTTGTCAGAAGTCCTTTTGTATGGTTTTCATCGGGGACATCTAAGTTTGACTTTGGTCCAAACTTCCTAAGGAAATTTTGTAAAGAGAACGATTCTTTTGATAAATTGGAATGAAATAAGCAATTTCTTTATGTCTCATCTATGTTGATTATTGACTTGGTATTTTTATTTTCGTCTCTACATTTATTTATGCATCTGTTATATTCAGAAAATTACATAAATATCGATTTTTTCAACAATCTTTTATTTATAAGAAAATTAGCCTAAGCCCTTGTAACCAATACTTTTGGATTAGGAAGCAATTTCTGATGGCTATAAACATAGGGTGATATTCCCATCTATCTTGCTTTAGCCAAGTAAGATCTGAAAATGCTTGAGTAAGATCATTTCATATCTTTTCCTCAACACTCATGTTCTGGTTTAATTGAAATGTTAGATTCTTCAGGGCTTCCTTGAGCTCCTCTGTTGTTGGATTTGTCTTCTGATATTGGTTCTCTTCTAGTTGCAAGGCTGCCTGCAGTTCCTCTTCCTGGTTTGAAAACTTCTACTGTCTCAAAGGGTATTTCAAGTGTGGTAGCAATGAATTTACAAACAAATGCCTATGCTGCATATCTATCATGACATACTTCATATTTCCCTTTAATCATTTGAATCTCTAGTCTATCTCCCAGAAAGTTTCTCCTGGTTTTTGTCCGATCTCTATCATCTCATTCATATATTGATCCTCTAAGCTAGGCTTCTGGAATTCATTTATCAACAACTTATTGATATCCACAATTATTCTGGTTGTTCCCGGTGGTCTGTTTGCAACTAAACTCATGTACCAATCCAGTGAACGGTCTCTTAGCGTGATGGAGAACTGTGCAAGTTTGGTATCCTCATATATGATATGCTTTTCTTCCCATATCTTTTCACAGATGAACAAGTGCTTCTCAGAGTCCTCTCACACCTCTCCCTTGAATTATGGTAACCTGATGGTGGGATCATGTTCTTCCACTGTGAATGTTGAACTACTACCTCTGCGTGGTGTATATCCTTGACTACTATTTCTTGAACTGCCTCCTCCAATTTCTGCTCCTTGACTAGATGTACTTCCTGCTGTATTTCTTCCCCTAAAATTTGGTTGTCTAAATGGTGGTGTTCTTAGTGGTGTATTAGTCGCACATGGGTTTATGGGTTCCACACTAATAGTGACATGGATGTGAGTTCTACCTTGGTTCCTGCCCTTGGACCGCCTGTCTTCCTTTCATATGTTGCACGTAGGATTTCCTCAATTTTCTCCAGAGCACGAAGATCCTCTACCTCTTCTTCATCACTTGCCAACCCTCTCTCTCAGCTATGGCTCTCTTCTTCTTATTCATCTTATATTAGTAGGGTGCTCCACTGTGCGCTCTTCCAGTTATTTCCATGTTCTGGTCTTCCTCCATCATGATTGGGTCCAAGGCCTCCACCTTATTTCCTTTATCCATCTCTTCCTCCATTTCTCCATCTCCTATCTGTGCTTCCCCCCTTCCCCCATGCACGAAGGGAAGTTTAGTTGTTTGATGCCATTGTCATTACACCTTTGTTATATAGTAACATCTTAATGGAAGTATACAACGATATGATATGCCTACCTCGAGGTCCCTTTAGGAACTCTTGCTCTGCTGCGCTGTAAGACTTCACAGTATCTATTGCAAATTCTCTGATTAATCTTGCAACAATGTTTTCTAACCATAAATCTATTGCACGCATAAATTTATTGTCAACTTGTTGTAACTGCACGATCTCAACAAGATTCCATTCTAGATAGCTGATCCGATTTGTAGGGTGGTTGTCTTTCAACCTCAATATTCATTCCTGCAACACATGCGAGAAATCACATAAAAATACTCCATGCAAGTCGTTGAATACGTACTTGTCCAAATATTTGCGCGGTGTTAACTTCAGGTTTCTGTTATCTTTCTGTGCAAATTCCAGCTCCTTTTTTTTCAACCAACTCCTGATCTCTGTCTTCATTGGGTTCCATGGTCTCAACATCCCCTTTTATATTCTCATTCTTTTAACGTTTTGTCACCAGATCTGACATTCTTTTTATGCTTCTTCAACTGATCTCATTCACTCAATCCCATTTTGTTCCAATTGGCGACAAAACCATTTGTTGTTTATATAGTATATTTCGTCCTTGCTACCCTTCTTGGGATGACCTAGGTTCAGGTCCACTTGGTTTCCAACAAAGCCCCTCTAAAACTATCAAGCCTGCTGGTAAACCAAAAGGCAACACAGTGCATAGGATGCACTGCGTAGTCTCACCTGAGATAATTCTTATGGGTGGCTGCAACACTCAGGTGCTTGCAGCCTGGGAAATGAGTGGGGATCTGTGATTAAACTCTATAGTCTTGATTTATTACTTAAAATTGAACTTATATGGAATACCTTGTCATTCTTTCTCATGTATGTAAAGTAGTAGACTTATCTAGTCATTCACACATTTGTTTAACATCTAATCATCAACAACAGAAGAAATACACAACATTGAATCACACAACACATGATATACCCTATTTCCCCTCCTCATCTCAACAAATTACAAAGTAAGATCGTATTTTACAGACATTCCGATCCAAAACAATAACAGTATTCCCACTAACAACGAACAACGAACCCCGACCTAGACCTCCTAGGTGCCTACTTATACATGTTTTTTTCTTATCAACCATTACTTCCTCATATAAAAACCCTAACCCTAGCATGGTTAGGTATTCTCGCATGCGTGCCTCACATTCTTCCCTCCTCTGCATGCACATTTTCCTTTTGCATGCTACTTTTCCTACCAGCTTTGTTTTCCTTAGTTTCCGGTGCCACTGCTTCCCTTAATTTACGATGTCACTCCCCTATTTTCTGGCGTTGATTTAGTTCCTTCACTACTTCTTCGACTTTCCCCAAAATTGGCCTTCTCCCAAAAATGGGCCTGACCCAAACACCATTCCTCAGGAAAAATACCAGTCCATGATACGTCAACAATCTATCAACCTAGTCCATTCTCCACTGGGAGAATGTCTGTCCACCAACAATTCTTTCTACCAGGACCATTCTCTGCTTGGAGAATGTCTTTCTATCAACACACTAACTATCCATCTAGGTGGAAATCATCTCCAACTCTAGTGGTAGTCTCAATGGAAATCAAATAGTAGCATATAACTTCTACAATGCCATCCAATAGAACACAATTGTGTCTATTCATAGTAGTATACAACTACTATCCAGTGGTACATAACCACTCCTAGTAGCACACTGCTACTAACCAGTGACACACAGTCACTACCAGTGGATCAAATCCACCATAGTAGCATACAACTACTATCGAAAGGCATACAATCTCTACACAATCATATCATCTAATATCAAACTGTATAAACAATATCATGATACAAAATGAGTCATCTAGACCATTGTTCCGCTCACATCTATGAGATTTGGAAGAGCATCTTCCCTTAGAAATTTAAACATTAGCCATGGGCTGCCTGGACTATTCTTCTCAAGCATAGAAGAATAATTGTCCCTGATTTCTGAACCTGGACCATTCAACCTAACTGGGCCATTCTTTCAACATGATTCATAGTCCAACCTGGAGAGAATGAGTCTGCCCTAGGGAATGATTGTCCTTGATTGATGAACATGGAACATTCAACCTAACTGGGCCATTATTATGACACTAATCATAGTGCAACCTAGAGAGAATGACTCTACCCTCGGGAATGCCTGTCGAGAATGTTGGATGCATGCCTAGTCAAGAGAAAAGGCTATTTTGGGAAGAGAAGCATGAAAGGAGGAAAGGACAACTGGAAGGAAAAGAAACATGTGTAAGGGAAGCAGGTGAGGCGTGCATGCAAGGAAGACCTAACAATTCTAGGGTTAGGGTTTTTGTAATGTATTGTAATGGTTGATGAGCCAAGAATATAAATAGGTAGTACTTAGAAGGAGAAAGAGATGGAGAGTCAGAGCAGTAGAGAGAGATCGGATGAGAGGGGGGCCGACCGAGGAAGAGGAAGTTGTAAAAATTGTACTACTTGGTAAGATGGTGAGCTAGGGAGGTAGTGAGTGACTCAATCCTGAGG
Organism: Picea mariana; assembly: GCA_032191745.1. Taxonomy (NCBI): domain Eukaryota; kingdom Viridiplantae; phylum Streptophyta; class Pinopsida; order Pinales; family Pinaceae; genus Picea; species Picea mariana. The sequence goes on along the minus strand of JASDQU010106521.1, from coordinate 1,609 downwards.
GTTATATTGAAGGCTGAGGAGCCTGGTCCGATCTAGTCAGCCTCATAGGGATCAAGGAGCCTATGGAAGAGAGTATGACCTAAGATTGTAAACATGCGCGACGTGATATATTATTGAACCATAATAAAATATTGAGAGCCAGATCTTTGTGGACATAGTCCAGGAGGGGGTGAACCATGGTAACACCCGTGTTATGTGAATGAATGTATGTGTCTTTATGTATGATTAATTGTTGAATGTTAGATGAATGAATTAACTAGTTATATCTGGAATTCCACATACATGAATAGAATGACTACTATAATTAGATGTTAGACTGAATGAATAAATATTACAGAGTACAACCACAGATCTCCACTCATTCCTAGTTTTTAAACACTTGAGTATTGCAGCCACCTATAGAGCTATCTCGGGTGAGGCTGCGCAGTACACTCTGTGTGCTATGTTTCCTTCTGGTCTATGAGAGGGGTTGATATTTTTAGAGGGATGTTGTTAAATATGAACCAGGGTCAATCTATGATAGTAAGGTAGGATCATAATAACCCATAAATAATACTAATTAGAAAAGACAAAGACCAACGAATGGGTAAAATCCAACAAATAGTTATGTTATCACTCTGTAAACTCGCAGAGGTTTTTTTCACGTAGAAGAAATTTACTAGAGGTAACCTTATCCAACCACTTCAAAACTGGGAGCTAGCCCTACTAGTTTCAGAGAGGGATCTCTCTGTAATATTTAACTTTGTTTTAATTCAAATATTAGGCTAGTTAAAATATGCAGGGCCGAGTGTTGTGTGTTTTTATAAGATGCTGAAAGTTTTTACTCATCCATTTGGCTATGGGGTCTATTTTATATAGGTCTAGATCAAAGAACATATATAAAGATTATTTTCACAGGGCAGGATAATGCAACTATTGGATTCTTTAGCAATAAAATGATGATTAGTAGAAAAAGGAGAGATGATTAATTATAACCAAGAAGCATTTAAGAATTTCTTGACTACAATATAAGAAGAAAACACTTAGATATTTAAAGCTAGCAACAGAGTACATGAAGGTAAATTCTGTAACTTTAACTCCTTTTAAATGATCAGACTAGAAAAACAAGATGATAACTAGAAGAGATACACATTCAACTGAGAATAGAAAACTTCACCAATAGATGACACACAGGAATCCTGTGAAACATCTCTTTATATTACTGAAAGATATTCTTGATAAAAATTACAGTGCTTAGAGCTTGCTAGAGAATAAAAATCAACCCCCAATAATTCTAAGTTTGAAGTATTTATAATCAAAATTACAAACGACCCTGTCATAAATGATCAGGATGTGGCAGACTCTGAATCTAGCTAACTAGCTAACGAGATACACAAATTTAGGAACTATTGATGATGTGTCAAATTATTCACACTGAATCTGGGGAAGGTCGTTGGTGAGTCACCCACATGACTTTGACTGATCTATTTTTTGACTTAGCTTATTGTTAAGGTCCTAACCCGCACATAGGTAGATCAATGTATTCGGATGTAATAAAGGTCAATATTAATAAGACCTTTCAATAAAATAGAATAAGGCGGATGTAAGAAGACCTAATAGAAGCTTCCGC
>JASDQU010106520.1:92246-106248 GCA_032191745.1 Picea mariana | reverse complement strand
CGCAATTAAAGCATAAACCTTTTGCTTTTCTTTCCTCCAATTGTTGAGGTGTCAACCTTGTAGGTTGAGGTGTTTTAGGAGAAGGAGCATTGTTCTCTCTATAGATGTTAGGATAGTTCCTTCTAGTAGCGATAGCCATATTTTTACTTTCAACATTTCTTGCCACCTTAAATGCATTCTCCAATGATTTGGGTTCCCAAAGGCGAACCTCATGTTGAATGTTGTCCTTTAAAGTTCCTATGAATACATCGATCAAGTGCTCATCTGGAATATCGGTTACCTGTATATTCAATCTTTGAAAGTTCTCAATGTGCTCAGTAACTGAACCCTTTTGCTTGAGATTTATCAATTGGCTAAAGAAGGTATTGCTCCTTGTATCCTCATAGTGTGCTATCATTTCTTCCGTGAAAATTGTCCAAGTGACGAGCGATTTGCAGGAACAAAGCCATCGATACCAAACAAATTGATTAGGTTCTAAATATAAAGAAGAAATGCATACCTTTTGTGTATGTGGCACATTATGGAGATCAAAGAATTGCTCCATCTGAAGTATCCATGTTATTGGGTCCTTTCCATCAAACTTCCTCATATCAATCTTAGGAACGTGGTTGGTGTTCAAACCAAAGTTGGAGTTTCTCCATTCTTGATTCACCTTCCTTGTGTTCTCATCATGAATTTCATGGGATTCATTTTCACTTTTGGGTGTCTTCTCTGTTACAAAATTTTTCATTACTTCCATGATCTTAGCTTTCATTGAATCCATCTTAGTATCCAACTTAGCTTCCATTGAATCCATCATCTCTTGTAGTTCATCTTTAGTTATTGTTTTCTTTTGTAAATCATTTATGTCCCTACACATTTCTTCACCTTCATCAAGAGTCCAACTAGGATTTTCTGGAGGCTTATTTGGTGTAGAAGGTCCCTTTTTGGGTGGAATGTTGGCCAAATATCACTTTTGAGTCTTGATTTTGAGGTGGTTCTGCTAGACAATATTTATTCTATTCTATCTCCCAAGTTTCGTCCCTTCTGGGTATGAAATTTTCTTTTAGGTAGTTCTCTGATATTTCTTCTCTGCAATGCCATAGGTCTGATCAAAATTGGATGTGCCAAGTGGAATTTACGGTAACTTCCTCACAACTTGTCAATTTTTGTCCTTTCCAGGAGATCTCACTTGTATAGAATGCCCCGCACAAAATAATTGATATCAAATTATGAAACTTGCATCCAAAATACTACAGACTTTCCACGATCCAATGCAACCAGTTCCACTCAATTTAGATACTCTAGCAAGAAGTTATTCTTGTTTTACCTGGAACATCTTCTTGAGACTAGTCAATAGGACTAATCAGGTACCCTATCTTATACAAGATTTATCTACAAATTTAAGATGACCCAGAAGATGAACATTTTACCACAAATACCTTACTAAATTCTGTAAATTTCCTCCATATTTCAGGGTTTGAAACGTTACAGAAAAGTTTTTATAGTGAAAATTCCTCAATGACTCATTTCAGGATGATTCCAGAACCATATATTGTATAGGCTTTATATCTGAAATTATAAGGCCTGAGGAGCTGAATTTTAAATCCAACGTACCTTGATCTGTCTACTAAATACCCTCCAAGCGGTTCCTTTTGAAACATTGTAGAAAAAAATTTATAGTGAAAAATCCACGGTGTCTCAGATGTAGCAGCGAAACCCCAAGACCTTGAGCTCTGAAACCATATGTTAAGAACCAAACATCAATATAGCATGGAAAAACCTCAGGAAAAGTACTCAACACCTTGAAATAGAGATAATTTCAGATAATAAGCCTCTTCGAGGGGGAAACCTCCTTTTACCCCACTTAAATGTTCAAGTACAAGATGATTCAAAATGAAAATGTCTCCTTGGTATATATAGGAGACTAGGAGGTATAATTACAACTAATGGCCTAAAGCCGACATAAATAAAATAACATTACTAATATAATATGCCCCAATTAAGGGACAATGAGCCAAGATTAGGGCTTAACATGATCTAGACCTACATTGCATCTTCCTTGTTTGACAATTAATTCAAACAAAAATTCTTGAAACAATTGTAGCCACCTACAAATTCTTCCTTCCAATATTGGCTTATTAACTAGATACTTCAATGCAGAATGGTCAGTAAAAAACTTGAAATAAGAGTCGAACAAGTAGTATCTAAACTTTTGTAATGCATAAATCATATATAAGCCTTTCCTTTCAGTGGTTGTGTAGTTGTGCTTAGCTTGTGATAGTTTTCTACTAGCAAAGTAGATAGGGTGGTCTATATCTCCTTCCTCTGGTTGCACTAAAATGGCTCCCAAGGCGATGCTTAATGCATCCACATGTAAATGGAATTCAATTTCCCAATTGGGAAATATCAAGATAGGTGTAATACTTATTTTTTCTTTGAGAATGTTGAATGCCTTGTCACACACTAGTGTGTGTTGGAACAGGTCAGAATTTTCATCAATTTCTCAAGGGGTGTGGYGATAGTTGCATATCTTCTGATGAATCTGCGGTAATATCTTGTATGTCCCAATACGAAGTGAAATACTTTGGCACTTGTAGGTGGAGGCATGTTCAGAATGACCACAAMTTTAGCTGGGTCTACCAGGACTCCTTCTTTGCATATAATATGGCCTAATAGATTGCCATGAGGTACACATAAAATAYACTTTCTTAGATTCAGATATATCTGCATTTCACGACATCTATCAAACATTAGCCAGAGTAGCCTGACATAATATTTTAATAGTATTTACACCGTCTAAACATCCATATAGACTTCTAGAAACTTGTGGATGAATTCTCTAAACACTCCTATCACAATCCGAGAAAAAACTGGAGGGGCAATCTTCAAACCAAAGGGATTTACATTGTATGCAAATGATCCCCATTTGGTTATGAATGTACTCTTCTTCTTGTATTCCTCTATGATTATTACTTGATGATATCCTAATAATCTATTTGTAAATGAATAAGATTATTTTCCTGCAACTTGATCTAACACCTCGTCGTTGAAAGGTGTTGGAAATGGGTCATGAACGCATGCAGAATTCAGGCTTATGTAATCCACGTAGACCTGAATGTATTTTGTTCCTTTCTTACTATGGATAACTATGGGGATAATTCATTATGCTTCTTTGATTAGGAGAATAAGTCCTGCTGCAACCATTTTGTCCACTTCTTTCTTGAATTTCTCTTTTGTTCTTGGATTAATTCGATACGGTCTATGTTTCACAGGTCTTGAGCTAGGTTTCAACTCAATTTTCATTTCTCCCATGTCTCCTTTTATACCTTTCAATTCTGAGAATGTTTTCGGCAACAACTCCTCATACTCCCGCAATATATTATGTAATTCATTCATATATTTCTCATCCCAGTAGTCTCCTATAGAAGTTATCTTAGTAATCTCTACGCTCCCTATATTGACTTTCCACAACTTTAGTGGGTGAATATAGGATCTACAGGTGTGACTAGGTACAATATCCAAAATCTCTTGACTGCTTTTTGTTTCTTTAATGCCTAAGTTTCTAAKCTCTTATAAATCATCAAKTTTTTCCAGTTCTTTCTCAATTTTACAGCAAGGTACAATTATCTTATCAATTTCAAGACTCAGACTATACTGAAGAAAAATGAACATGGTCAACACACACTACTGGACTTGATATTTTTTTGCAAATGTCAGTAAAAATAATTTCCCTGATTCTTTGAATGACTGTGTTGAGCTCAGGGTACTTACTTGTAAAGGAGAAATCCTTGAAAAATTGTTCTTGTAAGGTCATCCAATAATTTGTTTGTCTTTTGGTCTCCTAAAGTATATACCAGGCCTTTGGAATAGGCCCCAATGAATGGAAAAATGCATGGACCCATAGGTGAGAGGGTACTTTTGTAACTCTCTACTGCTCTAAGCAATGTTCAATATGCCTTCTAGGGTCAGATCATTTGTCAAACAATTTCACATCTTGAAAATCTATCTTCATTTCTTCTTTCAATTTGATCCCTCCTTTGGAATCGACATCAGATGGCTTGTTTTTCATCCTCCCACTCCATAATTGAGGCTTTATGTGTGGCCCACCATCTAGTAGGGATATCTTTCAAGGCCAAGTCAAGAAAAAAAATCCTTTTCTCGTTACTATATTCTCTTCCATGCTAGAGTGAAAATTATGTACCTTTGAGGTACCGTCATATATCGGGGGTTTTCTAATTCTCTGACAATTGTGCATCACCTTAAGAATCGCTCATATGAACCTTGCTGACAACTGTCAAATGTTTCTTATGAATCCTCATGATTAGACTGTATGCTTCTCCAACTTATCGATCTGTTTGCAACAAGATTTATATAATATGGTCTTGTACCTATTATGATGGTGTATAATTGGTCAAGGGCCTCTGAATCCATATTATGGTCCACTAGTTCAATATATCTAGGCCCTATACAAGGATCTAAGGGTTGAACTACTTTTATACTGTCTGTTTCAAACGTCATGGTGTCTCTCTTTAGATTAATGATAGCATAGTTGTCGTATACCCAATCAATTCCAAGCAGGGAAAGGTAGGAATTCTTATCTCACATGATTTCAATTACCTTGAAATCAGTTGTGATCTTAACTCCCGCAACATCTATTTCCACATTTTCCATCCTTCCTACTGGGAAAATGCATTAATGGTTTTCCTTTCTTAACTGGATGAGGGAATATACCAACTGATATTTTCCCAAAGCTTTCCAGGTGTTTTTGGGTAGGATGTTGACATCTGATCCCAAATATAGCATGACATATTTGATTTCAAACTCATCTAGCTCATCTTCTAACCTAAATTATTTTCATGTTTTCACCTTTCTTCTTTGTATTATCTAGGTATTCTTATTAGGGAGGTTGGTCCTTACTATGGCTTCTAGGGATCCATCGTTTCCCAGTATTAGGTACAGGGCATTGCATAACTTCTTAGTAAGGTTGTCATCCCCTAGGATATCAAAGAATAATTGAAACCACAGATTGATTACACTTTGAAATTGTTCAGGGCATCTCATAGGAATTGCAGAGTTTCTAGGTGTTGGTGGGGAGGTAGGGGCTTGCGCAAGGTTAGTTTAAGATGAAAATTTAGTAGGATTCTCTATTATCTCTAGAGTGGGTATACTCTTAAATATTTCTATTTCATCTTTGAAAATTAACCTTTTTTTTTAGGGTCATACCTGTCATCTTTGGGAATAACTTTCTGGATCTTGGGTTCATTGTCTGCATCTGCCCCAATTTTTGTTCCTCCACAAGTAATGATGTTAGTATTAGGTAGCTTACCCTCAATTCCCATTTTTAATTATGAGCTTATGAGATTGTCTCCTTGTTGATGAACCAGATCTTCCCACTTTGTGATCAGTTTAGGACAATCTTCAGTTGCATGGTCATTGTTCCTACAGTAAGAGCACCATGGTCATATTGGGTGAGGGAAGTCTCTATCCAAATGACCCTTTTCGTTTCAGTTTTAACATCTTCTCGACCCTCTACCTCCATTTATCCCTCCTATGAATCCACCTCCAGACCCACCTCCCTAGCCTCTTCCAGGTCCTGGGTGGGTTTCATTTACTCTGAACGTTGTCTGGTCCAATATAAGTTGTGTAATAGGACACTGCCTTGGCGCATGTGCATGCGTCCAAAAATTTTCACAATACTCGGTTGTCTAAGATATTTGAGGACCTGTAAAGGACTTGTATATCCCTGGTGTATGGAATGGTGCAGTCATAGATACTTGTGCAACTCCTCCCATGGGTCCTGAAGAAGGTCCCATTGGGTTGTGAAGAGGTCACATTCCCCTTATCCACAGACACTCATTTTCTAGATGCCCTTCTGTGTATCATCATGTGCACCAAACCTGAGGTCATCTTGGTCTTGTCGTGTTTAATTATTGAATATTTTATGTTAGCACTGTTATTTTTCCATGAAGTTACGAAAAATATGCATCTATTGGAGGCATGGTCATTCTCAGATTCCCCGAATAACCTACCCTGGATTCGATCTTCATCGAGTGTTCCAAGGCATCTATTAATGTGGCTATCCATTTTTGTGTAAAAGGAATTATCATCAGAGTAAGTAATCCTTGGATGTACCATTCCCTCTGGTGATCTTCATGAATTGGATGTGCTATCCTCCCAATAACATCTTTAAATTTTTTACTATACTCCCAGGCAGATTCACCTTCCGTTTGTTGAATCTCCTACAACCCAGAGAGATCTTGTTTCTCTGACTAAGGTAGTTTGAATTTGGTGATGAAATTCAAATGCACTTGGCCAAGGGTGAACGCTTGTCCTAGCACGCCTAGTTCAATAGCCTTCATGTACCATTTGAGGGTATGACCCCTCAAGGTAGTCAGGAGCTCTACCAACTTGTTTGCGTCGAAAGTCCCTCCGGACCTCTAGATGGATTCACATAAGAACCAATGTTTCTCTACATCTTTGTCCCCTTTACCCTAGAATTTTGGGTATCGGGTGATCGATCCTCCCATATGTCTAGCCATTGTGGGTCTCACCACTCCTATTAGAATTAAACCTAATGATCCTAGTTGTGATGCACCTGGGGATCCCAATATTCTCTCAGCGTTTACTCCTATAGATTGATTCTGACTAACTAGATGCAATGGAATAGAAATAGCATAAGAAGGAAGTGTAGAATTTACCATGGGTATAGACGACACCTGGGGGACGGGTGATTCAGGGTTGGTTCCACTAACTTCTGGGCAGTTTTCTTTGATCTGGGGGGTCTCGTTCTCTTTCTCTGGAGCTATCTTCTCTACCTGGTTCCCAATATTTTTTGATATCAAGGATGAATCTTCTTGATCTCCCACAAGGTCTAGACCTGCTTTGTCTTCCCTTGCTTCTCAACATTATTCCTCTCGTCCACCCATATAGGGACTCCTTCCTCTCCACACTTCTCTCTGTTGCAATCTTAGACTGGCCAGTCTTTCTTGTCTTCTCTCCTTGCTCAACTCTACCTTCTTTATTTCATATGTTCCTCTTGATCCAACTTCGTTTTGGAACACCTCACACTTATTCATTTATTTCTTTACCTTTCCKCACCACCACTTTTCAAAAATGGTAACTCTCCTTAACGCTCATTTGTTTCTTGATCCTCCCCCATTTGTCAAAGAACCCTTTCCCCTKCTCAGGTCATGATCATACCCCAAAATCACCCTATCCTAAGTGTAAATGTTTAGGATGTCATCTAATTTGAGGGAATAGTTATCATCCTATCCTCYATCAAGAATACTTTGATACACAAGGGAATTTACCTTAACATTTTGTCGCATACCTTTCTTGAAAATGTCTTCCACGTGTGAAAAATATTGGTGATTCTCAGCTACAAATTCAATGATGTATCCCTCTAGAGTCGTATGAACCCAAAAATTGACTTCTCACATGATTTGATGATCCAGGTGTTGAAGTGTTGTGATATTATCTATATACAAAGTACATGTCTTCTTGATTCCTTCTTGGAATTATGGAGCTTCTTGGAGTCAATCTATCCAATGGAATAGTTCTTCCATAAATTTAGCCCAAAATATCTCATACTTCTTGCTCAATCTTTCGGAGTAAAAGACAAAATATGTTAATATCTTGTATTCCTCTCACCTTTACCTCACAACTTTGCTTCCTTCCATATAAATGCATCACAATTTATTTCCCACCATTGTCGAATATCATATCTATAGATATGTGGAAGCATTCTCCTCATAGGTTCCCTTAAAATAATAGCTCTCGACAATGGAGCCATTTTGTTGGCGCAAAAGTGTTCAGACAAGGTTTCTTCTTAGGTTACCAACAAAAGGTACCGAACTAGTCTAGAGCACTGTCATTTTCATCTTCTCTGGAGGGAAGAGGTCTCACCCGAAGCACAAACAAGATAGGAAAGAGAGGGAATGGTAAGGAAAATACTTAGAAATACCTCTGAGTTATCAAGACTCACTGTAGTCTTGTGAAAGATAGACTAAAGCGGTAATAGTTTTGAGTAATTCCTAACTGGGAGATAAAAAAGTAGAGTTGTGTTTACATTCATAAATAAGCATTTAGGTGTATCAGACATAAATATAATACAGAACACAATAAATCTCATTATGGGCCATTACAACATTAAATATCATCATAACATTAGTATTAAAAGCAACAATAATAGTAATAGTTCCTAGCTAACATCCTAGAAAATAATAACAACACTACAACCCATTAATTAACCCTTTTATAATCCTTTCTGTCTCATATATATAATCTGATCTTTTAGGTTTACTGGTTGAGAACCTGGAAGTTCTCTCTTCTTCTTGATCTTGTTGCAACTTATTTCCTCAAAGTTGATGTTACATTGTCCTTCTAACCACTTTCTACTTCTTTCTTTTTTCTATTGTCCAACTCCTAATCAACTTGCACAACTCCTATTCTCCAAAATGAAGCTACAATGTGTCACACACAAATTCTGTTCAACAAAATGAAGGGCCCAACAAAACATTTGTTTGTTAGTTTGGAATCATTTGTCTCTCCATTTAAAGAGGCAAATTTAAAAGTTGCATGATATTGAGTGTTTTTTTATATTAAGAAGAAAATAAATATTCTCCTTCTCATAGATAGAATTCATTGAAAAGAAACAATTGCATTTCATTATTTTTTCACTCTATTGGAGTCAAGTCTCACACATCATTAGTTTCATCTCTGTGGACCTTTTTGAGTAAAAAAAACATTAAAATCAACCACCATGCTAATAAAATCAACTATATAGTTTTGTGTTTATAGCACACCAACAATAACATAAGGTTAGAATATTTGGACTAGGAAAAGTGAACAAATTGTCCAAGATTACTAAACAAGATTGTAGAACCCTAAAGAGTGAAAACATCCAGCCATAATATAGGAATAACTGGGAACAACCTCTAAAATAGGGGCTAAACATGAGGTTGTGTGTGGAAGAGAAGCGGATATTACCCCTCAAAAGCTTGACCATTCATAGTGGAAAGAGAATAGATTGGGATTTTTTCTTGAGTGTTACTGGTTCATTTAGTCCTGGGGCTTCGTGAATCTCAAATCCATTCGAGGTCCTAGAGATTATTACCCGTACATTTTTCTTCAGTCCTCTAGAAGAGCTTCATACTTTTTTATCCTTCCCATATGTTCGGTCCCAACTGTTGATTGTACACCCCCCCCCCCACCCCCTCTCAGGCCGACTGCGAGTTGGTAACCTTAGTCTCCTTTCCTAAGTATCTAAAGAGGTGACTGTGGGGGGATTCCCATGGTGCCTAAGGAAGACATAATATCACACTTTTAGTACCCTTGGAGGGTGAAACCATGAAGCGAGGGTTGCTTACACCGAGAAGGGTTGTTACATGGAGGTCGAGGTAACTAAATCTCATATCTTCCGTAATGGATCAAAATCTCATCTTCAGAAGATCCTTTTACATATTGTATGTTTGATTGATTACCTATAGATATTTTTTAGGGGTGTGTGCTTTCAAAGTTTGTAGTTGGCCTTAAGGATTTCTATTTTACTTTCACCTTGGTCGATCAAAGGCTTAGAAGATCTCACAGAATGCAAGTCTTGGATCCTGAAGTGCAGGAACCTCAACACGAGTCTTCTAATGAAGGAATGGTCGAAGAAAAAAATTCTGAAACTAGGAGTATAGCTCCTGAAAGTGGAAAACACACAGAAGAACCAGTCACATCCTTCGTAGAAGGTGTTCTACCTTACACAAATCCCCCTTTAACTGATCCAACTAACCCACTACTTGTTGAAAAACCATCCACGATATATCTTGATTCTTATTCTTCTTATCATTTACTGACCAATTCATCCAATAAGTCATCTTCTAATTACACAGACAATATATGGATTCCCTCAATGGACCTGGAGATACCTCTCTAGCACATATCACTATTTCTGGTGATTATTCTTTACGGGGAACATCCGTGACCTAGGTTACCCTGACACAACCACTTGCAAGTACATCTCTCTCTACACATTGCTATGAGGAAAATCCCCCTATAGTGGGTCAAAGGTAAAGGAAGAGTGATAACTCCATTAAAAGACATTTTTACTCTTAAACTACCCCAAAAACAACTAAAATAATTGATGAGAAGGAAACGAAAGAGGATTAATGAATGCACCTTTATCCCTTGCAGTTGGTGTTTACCTATTTTTCTTGTCACCGCCTCCTCCCATAGATGACCTACAAAAGGTTAGGAATACAATACACAACATATAATACCTCTAATTAATCACTTTAAAAGTTTATGCATAGATATAAATCAAAAAATCAACAAAATCATATAGACATAGTTTTTTGGGACAATAATTAACTATTTTATTTAGTTTTAAGATCAAAAGGATTAGAACCTTTGTCGCCAATCGCCCCACAAACCAGGTCCGGATCCTTATTGTGGCTCTAGGTGCATCAATCCCATGTTATCTTCTCACAACCAACTTATCACTTAGGAAAGGAGAAAGGGTTGGAGGGGAAGGTTGAGGCCAAAACATAGAATATGATGCAAAACTTGGGCTGAGAAGGGGAATGGATTTTGGCAGAGTTTTCTTATTCTCTTTTTTGTTGTTCTAAATGAGACCCCAAGGCCTATTTTTATATGAGAAAATTATGGTTATTCGGTTTGGGGATGGGATACAATGGGTAAAATGGTTAGGAAACCCTCAATATCCCGTAAACTCTGTTGAATTCCTTGCAATTTTATATTTTTTGCAACTTTTGTAGGTAAATGCGAGATATCTAGCATGCAACACATGTATGTACATGGAATAACTAGCATGCATCACACATGTTGGGATATTTGTGCAACAAGGCATGTACACTATCCAAAAAATAGTTTTTTAAGAGGCAGTCTCAGTAGTATTTTGGAAAAGTATGTAAGTGGAAAGGCCAATGTCTTGTATGCACATGTAAGGAATTTTTAGACTATAACATATGCCCCCTAATGTGTGAGGTCATAAGAGAAATTTATGGATGAAATACATTACAGTATCGTTATCAGTGAGAAGGCACATATTCGAGTGAGCCTGAGACAAGTTGTCATGATTGTGTTATCTACAAAACAATGATAATCTCTCCGAGGAGGGAATACCCATGCTCGGGATGAACTAAACATGGTTTCCAATCAAGTAAAATACATATCCATGTCATATAAATGTTTATATAAAGTGTAGCCGCAAGGAATACACAACATATCTACATCTCAAAATCATCTTAAGATATACAAGTACAATATAATATGCATCTTCAAGAAGCATTGACGATTGTGGCTGGAGATGAGGACTTCATAGCTTGAGAAACAAATTCAAGAGATTCAAAACTCAGATAGGAGTATAATAGGAGTGTAAGAATCACTACCCTGAAGTATTCAACATGACTTCGGGGAAATACTAGAGGATCTTGATCATCAGGCAAAAAACTTCATTGATTTTGAATCTGAACTTGACTGGACTCTCGAGATGGCCAACTCATGAAAGGCAAGAGATAAAATGTGGAATGGTCATCTTGTCAGACAATTGGCTTAGGTTGATGGATAGTTGGTATGGATTTTTGGTTGTCATTGATTTCAAGCATTGGAGAGTGATATTTTAGATTGATGTCGACCCATAGTGATTGATTTCAACCCTTGGAGAAAGTCCAGTAGAAAATTCTAGTAGCACAAAGGTTTGGGTAATGGACCCAATGTTGTTTCATGTATAATGGTATGATTTTTAATATATTTGAAGGTAATAATATTATGTATGGATATTACATGTCTTTCCATTTCTAGTGGTATGTGGAATGCCACATAACTCCATACGGTTAGAGAGTTATGGCCATGTGAAGTTGGAGAACCCAGGTTTGGGTAACAGACCCAAGTTTGTTTGATGGTGTTAACGCTCTATAAATTTCCTAGAGTTTGTCAGAAAAGATGTAATCTACGGGAGGTAACTTTATCCAACCACTTCGAAGATGGGATCTATCCCTACCAGCTTCAGAGAGGGATCTCTCTATATGATTTAGATATGTTTCAAATTTAAGATATTAGGCTAGGTGAATAAAATATGTTTGTTTTGTTTTTTGTCGTTTTCATTGGGTTGGCTGAGAGAAATTTACACATCCATTGGGCTATGGGTTTTGTATCATGAAATAAAATCTAAACCAGAAAATGAAGAAACCTTTCACAGGGAGAGATAATGCAATCATTGGATTCTTTTAGCAGCAAAAATGAGGAATAGCAGAAAATGCGAGAATGTCAATTACAACAAAGAAGCAATTAAGAATTTATTTATCGTAAAATCAGAAGATGAACACTAAAATCTTTTAAAGTCAAAAACAAGGTATACAAAGATAAATCCTGCAACGTTCATTACTTTGAAAGATTAGATTTCGAAAATAGTGCAATAACTAAGAAAGAATAACATTTAACTTAGAAAGGAAAACATCACCAATGAGTACACGCAAGAATCCTATGGAAATGCCTCTTTGTATTAATGGAAGATCTCTTGAAAAAATATTACAGTCTGGTAGCTCGTAGGGTGTAAAGATCAACCCTCAATACTTCGAAAAGTGAAGTATTTATAACCAAAATTACAAACGATCCTGTCATTAAAGATCAGGACATGGTAAATCTATTTTTATCTTAACTAACTTAACAAACTATGAAAATCTAGGAAATTGTTTGATGATGTGTCGAAGTTTCATGATTTTTTCTAGGTGAACCATTGGTGAGACCTTTGCATGACCTCGTCTAACTGGATATCCAACTGGGCTTGGACAACTCATCGACTACTCGATCGGATTGCAAATCTCTTCCCATAGAAGATGACTAGGAACAACAACTTTGAGTAACCTTTGGTAAACTTCATCCATCTCTGTGTACTTAGAAAAAGTTAGCTTGATGATGAAGATGTGCCAGATCTCATGCTGTATGCTGATGTCCAACTATAGACCATCTAGGAATGCCTTGCCAGTGATACTGCCTTGTATTCCTGAAAATTTTGAACTATCCTTAGCCACAGTGGCTAGTCTCTTTTTGTAATCGGGAAGTGTGATCAATTTGTCATTTATCACTCTCCAACTAGGAAGACCCTTCTTCTATAGAGCTGTCATTTATCACTCTCAAACTAGGAAGACCCTTCTTCTATAGAGCCTCGATATTGCTGAAAAACCTTTGCACCCATAGGTCCATAGCCTGAACCTTTTCGTCTAGCTATAGCATCAGTCCTCTCTTGGTGAGGACTCTCTTGACCTCAAGGATGGTCTCTGTTCTATCTTCAATTATCAGATCTTCCATCTCCTCTCTGGTTTTAGAATTTAGGAATTTGATGATTTCATTAGCCTCGATGGGCATCTCTCCCAGTTGTGCTCTAATCTTCTCGATGGCTTGTTTAATTCTTTGTACCAATTCATTTTGCTCAAACATAATTTGTATCATTGGCCATATTTCATTCATAGACTTGGTGATGTCTTCCCGGACACTTTCTTTGACTTAGACCAGTGTTTTTCCTACCACTATTTGCTTCTGAAGCTGTTGTAACTCTTGTTTGAGCTGGTATGACACTTGTTTTTCCTTGGAGTAGCTGGTTTGGTAAGAATATTTGAGTTCCTAGAGGTTCTCAATCTCCTTTTTGAGCCTGCTAATATCTGTTTCTTGCAGATTCATCTCTTCCATATATTTATCCAGTTCAACAGTCTTTTCCAGAGACATCAGTGGATTTACTGATGGAATTTCCGCTATTGACGTTGTGCTCACTCCTGAGAGTGGAACTACATTCAATGGAATGACTTCCATGGGTTTTGACTGCTCTTTCTCTTTCACTAGTTTTCCATTTCATCTTCCATTTCCTTCAATTGTGCATTCTACTCCATGATCAACTTAAGCATCTCATATTTTTCTCCTTCTGTCTCCACCATTTCCTTTTCCTGAGAGTCTACTATTGGTGACAGCTTAAATTGTTTCCTCAGAGATGCTATGTCAGCATTTTTCTTCTTGATCATCT
>JASDQU010106520.1:72042-87372 GCA_032191745.1 Picea mariana | reverse complement strand
TTTATGGATGATGTAGCATACTTGTATTGGTATATTATTAGAAGCACATATTGATCTTGGTGATGATTATGAGTTTTTGTGTTATGCTTGATTAATGCACATCTTTGAGAGTTGTCTTGGTGATTGATCTTGGTGATTAGATCTAATTTGGTTGATAATATTGACGAGACAGGTTGTTGTGATAGGTTGTTTGGACATGTTGTTGTGACATGTTATTTGTACATCTTTGGTGCATGGTTGATGCACTTGTTCATGGTACAGGTTGAGGTACAAGTTGGTGCATGGTTGATGCACTTGTTTATGGTACAGGTTGATTACAGGTTGAGGTATAGGTTGATGCATGGTTCAGGTTATTGGTACATGTTGTTTGGTGCAGGTTGATTGGTACATGTTTACAACAATATATCTCACAGTGATAGTGTGACAATGGTTTTTTCATTCTACTTCTACGTCAGGGCAGTTAGACAGGGCAAGGACAGGTGGTTGTAGCCACCTTCCGGTTGTAGCCAGAGAACATGGGGGGTTGTAGCCTTCTTCTAGTTATAGCCAAAGAATTGGGGAGTTGGATCTTCCCTCAGGTTGTAGTCTGAGAAAATAGGGGGTTGGAGCCTCCTTCCAGTTGCAGCTGGAAAACAAAGGAAGATGGTGCTTCCAATGAATGTAATTCTTCAAGACATATAAGAAAAATAATTCCATGTTTTTCTCCCTCTTTGGGTTTCCACGTAAAAACAATGGTGTACTATGTATGTGTATGATTTCTCATTTGTTCATTGTTTACTCTGCAATTATTGGATGATAATGCTACACTGATATAACACTTTCATTATATGGTTAAAAATGATTATCGATTCACCTCCCTTCTCAGTAATCCAACAATTTGTATCAAAGCCAGTTCCTTTAGGAAACAATTTAACCACTGGAAGGAGATCGTGGATTATTCTAAGAATGGAGTACCAATGTTTAATGGTCTGAATGGTTTTAAGCATGAGATGTGGAGTAGAAGGACGTAAGTATTTTTACAGGCACAGGGACATTATATTTGGCTATCAGTTGTTACAGGATATGATAGTTCAAAAAGGGAAAAGACTGCAGCCAAGAAGGAATTGAAGAAGAATAACAAAATAGCAATGGATTTCATCTGGGAAGGATTACCTAATCCAGTAAGAGAAAAGGTTGGTAAATTTTCATCAGCCAAAGAACTTTGGGATAAGTTACATGACATATATTCTTCACCCATCGCAATTCAAAAAATGCCAAAGAAGATGCAGATACAGAACAAGAAGAAAGATGCTCATCATGTCAGACAGATTCAAAAGAGGAAGTGTATGAAGAAGAAGAAGTTGATTACAAAGAAAAATTGATCAGTGCAATTGAATATCTAAAGAAAGAAAGAGAATAAAACAAGTCACCCAAGAAAGAATTGATGAAGCAAAAGGAAAGTGTTCAAGGTTTTGAAAAAGATCAACAAGTCATCAAGAATTTAAAAGCTCAACTAGAAGAGGCCAAAAGAATTGAAGAAACTCTAGAATATCAAAAGAAATGTTTAGAAGCCAACATACCAACACAAAAGGAAGAAGCGGAAAAGAGAGAAAATATATTGATGGATCATCTCAAGGAAAGAACCAATGACTCAAACCAACTTGAGAAAGAGTTTGGTCTAGAAGAGAGAAGACTGGAAGAAGAAATAATTACATTGAAAATCCAACTTGAAGAAGCAAAGAGAACATAAGAGGTCATGAAGTCTCAGATAATGAAGAAATAAGAGGTTGAGAATCTTGAAGAAGAAGTTGTCACACTAAGAGTCAAAATCGTCTAGCTCAACAAGAACGTTGAAGAGACAGAAACATCTGCATCAGTTGTATAGAATGAAGAGAAGCACTCTACGTTGCTAGAAAAGAAGAATGAAGAAAATAAAAATAGTTATGCAGAAGTACTCAAAGGAAGGAATCATGGTCAACCAGAATCTAAGAAAACTAATAAATATACATCTTCAAGAAGACCATCCATGTTCAAGCCACAAAGAAGCTTCAATCATGATCATGATCAGTCAAGGAAGAAATTAAGAAGGACTACACCAAAAAGAAGATCATTCACTCCTAGGTGTGCAAATTTCTTTTTTGGTCATTGTTTTTATTGTACTAACTTTGGACATAAGGTTGCAGATTGTAGGGATTATAAAAGAAATGTTCAAGAAAGAAATGCCTATGTGGCCCCACATAACATTGAATGTTACAAATGTCATAACTATGGACACATGGGTCATGATTGTAGAAGCGTGATCGATACTTCCATGAAAGAGAACACTGGCATCAGATATAAGAAAGTATGGATAAGAAAACATGAAGAACATGTGAACAAATAACAGGTCCCAGAGATCGCAAGATTGGCAATAAAACGAGATGAAGAAAAATCTACAGAGAAAAAGAAGGATGTCAGATATAGAAAGGTTTGGAAAATAAATGAAAGAAAAGAAGGACAAGTAAATAAGGAACATGTTCAAGAGATTGTACTTTCATGTATTGTAGTGAAAGATGAATCCATAGACAGAAAGAAAGAAGTCAGAGCTCAGAGAGATGATGAATCTACCAATGAAGAAGATGATGAATACAAATTAGAGCAGTAATTGTTCTGAGCCATCCGGCTTAGATAATCCCAGGTAATATGAATATTAGATAGGGGGAGTCTATGTGATAGTTGTGACAGACCAAAGAAACCAAGGAATTTTTATT
Source organism: Picea mariana (assembly GCA_032191745.1). Taxonomy (NCBI): domain Eukaryota; kingdom Viridiplantae; phylum Streptophyta; class Pinopsida; order Pinales; family Pinaceae; genus Picea; species Picea mariana. The sequence goes on along the minus strand of JASDQU010106520.1, from coordinate 84,643 downwards.
TCTCAAACTAAGTATATCAGAGAAATGATAAAGAGGTTTGGAATGAAATATTGCAAACCAGTTAGCACTCCTATGAAAACCAGTTGCAAGTTGAGAAAATATGATGATTCAAAGTCTACAGGCCAGAGGCAATACAAGTCAATGATTGGTAGCTTACTATATATGACAGCATCTAGACCAGATGAAATGCAAGCAGTTAGACATGTGGCACGATTTCAAGCAGCACCAAAGGAATCACATGTATTAGCAGTGAAGAGGATTTTCAAATATCTCAAAGGAATAAAAGAGTTTGGATTATGGTATCCAAAAGGAAAGGATCTATCACTTATTGCCTACACAGATGCAGATTGGGTAGGTTGCATTGATGACCGATGAAGCACCAGTGGAGAAACGTTCTACTTGGGTGAGTGTTTAGTATCATTGCTAAGCAAGAAACAATCATCAATATCGTTATCTACAACCGAGGCATAGTATATTGCAGCAGCAACATGTTGTACACATGTTATATGGATGAAAAAAACTTTGACAGATATATAGGTTGAGTATGATGAGACCATTCCAATCTATTGTGATAATACAAGCGCCATTGGTATCTCAAAGAACTCAATGATGCACTCTGTTAGCCCCAATTCTCGCAAAGTCATGAGCGTCGAACACAACACAAAGAAGAAGTCCATTTCGGGCCTATGATCAAGTGAGCGGGCTTTTGTTTTCAGCAGCGAGGATCCACAGATGGAGAAAATCGATGGTCATCGGGTAGGCTTGAGTCACGGAATTGCACGAGTTATAGCGCATGGGCTCATTTCTTATCACCAAAGTCGCGAAATGATGAGCTATTTTGGAATTTCATCTACCGAGACTTCAAAGGATGAAGGGTTGTTCTCTTCCACTGCATCGGGAAACCCTGAAACCCGAAGCATGAAATGTAAAAGCGCCCAAAAGCCATTTCAGCATTCCGGCTACCGGGAGTTCAAGAGACAAGGGAGCCGCTCTTCCACTGCATCGGGAATCCCCGAAACCTAAAACACGAAATGTAAAATCCTCCCATAAGCCATTTCGACCTTCCAGCTACCGGGAGTTCAAGAGACAAGGGGTGCTTTCTTCCACTGCATTTCGAAACCCCGAAACTCGAAGCGCGAAATGTAAAAGTGCCCAAAATCCATTTCGGCATTCCGACTACTGGGAGTTCAAGAGACAAGGGGTGCTTTCTTCCACTACATCGGGAAACCCCGAAACCCGAAACGCGAAATGAAGAAGTGCCCGGGAGCCGTTTCAACATTTCGGCTACAGGAACTTGAAAGGACAAAGAGGTCACTCCTTTATGTTTTCAGTCTCGGCCACCCTCCATGGAAAAGGTAGTTAATGAATATTGAGCAGGTGGTTGAGACCTCAGCTCAAGCCATGAATGCAGGGCATGGAAGTGTTGGCAGGCAGTCTGCCCAAGATCGTCCTGTGTGCAGGTTTTCTCAAAAGAGCCATGCTGATCTAATGTCCTCAACTGATCAGAAGAACCTGTGCATGCTAAGTTAGACTTTAATGTCTCACCTACCCTCTTGCTGCCAAGAGAGCAAATTTATATTAGCATATATACTCAATTTTTGTATTTTTGTAAGGATCGATGGTAGAGCTAAGCTCCCGACTGTAAATATTTAACAAAGCCTCTGGTTCTTTAGTTATAGAAATGATATTTTGAGATTTCTTGTTTAATGGTGGCCAACCTCCTCCTTTCCTTGTTCCTCTAAATCTGAAAGCCCGGGTATGGATAATCCAGTCGGGTGTTGTTGTAACTATATAATGCATGTTTGATTGTATTAGTTTCGCAATGTTTGAGGTTTACTTTGAAGTTTCTCTGGTCTGAGAGGATCTCATATCTGAGACTTTTCCCTTTATTTTCTTTCACTTACTCACCACTATGAAAATTTATTGGCCTAAGTTAAATCAAGACCTTGCATGTCCTTGCTGTCCCAACCCAGTTTTCTGAGTAAGTGATATTGTTCTGAGTTTACTTCCATTCGATCACCCCCTTTTTAACAAATTGTGACATAAACTAATGGGCCTCAGGCTTACTCCTACCGCAATCCAGGAGTGACTTCTGTAACCAACATTTATGGCGCCATTGCTGGGGACGAAGTTGAAAATTTTCCTTGGGATTGAACGACATTGAGCCTCTGATTCTGAAGGTGCATCAGGCATCAGAGCCTTATGAGATTGCTACTGTGCACTTGGCGACTCCATTGTGACGACTCCACTATGATGAACCTGTTGTTTTAGTTGTGGCTTCCATGGGTAGACACACATGGTCCCATCCACAACTGCCTCTAGCTACACCTAAAGATGATCTGGAGGTGATTTTCAGAAAAGGAAAGGCCTCTGAAGGAGAAACTTCCACCACCAAACTAGGTAATCCGTCATCTCCTTCTATAGGAACTCCATTTTCTTCTTCTCAGCTTCCTAGCAGACCTTTTTCTGAAGTTTCTCATTTCCTAAATTTTGGGAGTGTTCCTGCTGAGTTTTCCCCTCTTGGTCTAGGATTGGAGGGAGAAATCCTTGTCACTCCCCTAAAGTTGTACCTTGGTGTAGAACCAGGACCACAGAATATTTCCCCACTCCTAGCTTTACCACTCCTCCTCTTGTTACTGTTGTTGTTACTGCACAGAGAGAAGCATCTGCTGACTCAATCCCTTTAGCCTTCTCTTTGAATCCCCCATTGTTTCCCCTTCCACCTGGAAGCTCATTTCCAGTATCCCCTATTTGAGCTCCTTCTCCTCCAAGTTCTCCTCCACCTAATATTCCTATGGCAGGAGTAAATCCCCCCATGACCAGAATGAAGGCTATTATAGCTGCTAGGTATGCTCCCCTTGTGTTACCTCATCCTCTCAATGCTCTTCCAGCAGATGGCTACCTTAAGCAGCTTCCCAAGTTCACAAGCGAAGGGGACATAGCTGCAGATGAACACCTCAAAGACTTTTACAGTTTTACAGATGATCATGTTATCGTGCATGCAGACGTATGGATGAGAATTTTCATCCATAGCCTGGAAGGCGAGGCTAGAAAATTGTTTAGGGCCCTACCTCCTGGATCTATTGATGGGATTGAGGCTTTATATAATGCCTTTTTGAGACAGTGGGGAGACAAAAAAGACTTCATGTATTACAGGACAGAGTTTGGGTCTTTGAAGAGAAAAGAAGGAGAGTTTGTCTCTGACTTCTCCAAGAGATTCAAAAAAATGTACAATAAGATCCCCGCTGAAATAAAGCCCTCAAAATCCTCTACTAAGATCACTTATGCTAGCAGTTTTGATCCCGATTTATGCCTTCTGTTGAGGGAAAGGAGAGCAACTACATTGGCTCACATGTAGGATGCAGCCGTGGAAGTAGAATCTAACATATTGGTTGTTGACCGACTCGGGAATAAGGCTGATAGAGACATATCTAGGAAGAGACCCGAAGCCTCCCCATCCAATTCCTCTCCCCTTCCCCTCTAGACAGACGAGGTAACTAAAGTGTTGAAGTTGCTTTCGGCTAGAATGGAAAGGTGGGAGTTAGAAGGGAAGCCCATGTACATAAATCCCCAAAATACTGATAACAGAGGCTTCAGGAGGCCCAGCAATGTGCCACAGGCTTTTCTAAGGGAACAAAGGAGCAAATACAGAGACGAGCAGAGGATTCAAACCCCTCTCCAAAATAACCTAGTCGCTTATGAGGAGGGAGAGGAGATAGATGAGATCGACCCTGAAATTCACTGTATTGAAGACACCTTCCCTTTTCCCCATTTGACTCAATCTATATATGAAGAATCCCTTATGAACTGTCAAGTCAATGAGTTGGGTAAAGGGGAAAAGGCCAACAACACTCCTAACAGATATCATCTCAGGTCAAAGAAGAAAGAAGGAAATTTTGATACCCATGATCAGCCTCTCATAGCGGAAAAACCTGCTAAGCCTGTAACAATCACTACTAAAGAGAAGAAAACTCAGAATACTTCGCCAACAACCAAAGAACCTGTCTCTGAGGTAAGGGAAGCTCCTAAGCCTTTTCCCTCCTTTAGTTTTGAGCATGAAATTCAAAACATTAGAATTCTCATACCCCTCTCAGAGCTAGTTAAAAATGATGATTTCAAAAGGTCTCTCTCCAAGCTGCTACAATCTGAGTCCCCCCATCCTTCTACAAACTCAATAAATCTTCAAGATGAAAATACAGCAGTCGTCCTAGGTCCCATGGTAGAAGACAGAGATGATTCATGCCCTCCCTTCTACACATCCCTGAACATACATGATAAAGTGCTGCATAATTGCCTCATGGATTCAAGAGCTTCCCACAACCTTATGCCCAAAATAGTCATGGAAGAATTGGGACTAGAAGTGACAAAGGCTTATCAGGATTTGTACTCTTTTGATTCAAGGAGGGTGCAATGCCTTGGAGTCATCGAAGACTTGGTGGTCTCTTTATTTCAGCTACCAATGAAGAGTGTGGTCATGGACATTGTAGTAGCCGATGTTACCCCCAAGTTCGGCATGTTGTTGTCTAGGTCTTGGATCAAAAACCTTGGAGGAACATTACAGATGGATCTCACATATGCCACCATTCCAGTCTTTGGAGAATAATACAGGAGGTTGTACAGAGAAGCTCAGTTGGCCTACATTGTTAGTGATGAAGCAGACCCCACTAATCACCCCATCTTTGCACTTGACATTGATTTGGGGTCTAGTTTATTGCAGATCACTGAGACTCCTGAAGCCCCTTTTGAAATCAGAAAGCAACCCATATTTAATCACGAGATACCTCCTCCAACCACCTCTGTTTGGAAAATGTTCTTCGACGGAGCTTCTTCTAGCGAAGGCACTGGCACTGGAGTGGTTCTTGTGTCCCCTTGGCAGGAAACCATATCCTTGTCATACAAGCTAGAATTTGAAGCTACCAATAATGTGGTAGAATATGAAGCTCTTGTTCTGGGTATGAGGGTTGCAAAAGAAAGTGGAATTGAGGAGGTAGCAGTGTTCGGAGATGCTGAGTTTATAATCCAGCAAGTCAGGAATGCTTATCGGGCTAAGCATCCTTAGCTCAGGGGTTACAGAAATGAGGTATGGGACCTGATTGATAATTTATTCTCGGCTTTCAACATTTCTTTTATTCCAAGAGGGGAGAATACTTTGGCCGATTCCTTAGCTGTCTCAGCTAGTCTATTCAGAATCCCTCTATCGCCTAAGATCAAATATGGGGTCGAGATAAGATACAGGCCATCTGTTCCGGACAATATCAAGCATTGGAAGGTATTCGAGGACGATCTTGAAATCAAAAAAATTCTTCAGTCCGTCAACGAATTTTCTGCATTGCATATTGATCAGGAGCCTGATCTTGAAAGTCACCCTCACCCTGAAGTATTTTTGAATAAAATTGCTAATCACCATATTATTCACCTACCTAGCAATCACATTTTGAAGGGACTGTTCCCTTTAGAAAGATTGTTCGATGGGAATGATGCGGCAGTAAAGGGTAGGGTTTCAAATGGATATGATGATATAGCGGAGTGCAATATCGGCACACAGGAGGAGCCTAAGTTTGTCAAGTTGTCAAGTAGCTTGACCAAAGAACAGAGGGCCGAGTATACTGAGTTATTAAAAGAATTTGCTGATGTGTTTGCATGGACCTATGAATACCTAAAGATATATGACACATCTGTCATTGAACACAAGATCCCACTGAAGGAAGAGGCTAAGCCATTCAGGCAGAAGCTAAGACAGATAAATCCCATGTTGCTGCATGTCATGGAGAGAGAAGTGAAGAAGTTGTTAGATGCCCAAATCATTGTCCCCTTGAGATATTCTGAGTGGGTGGCCAATTTGGTTCCTGTGAGGAAGAAAAGTGGAGAAATCAAGCTCTGTGTCGATTTCAGGAACCTGAACAGGTGCTCAAAGAAAGACAACTATTCTTTGCCCCACATGGAACACATATTGCAGAGGGTAACTGGTGCATCTAGGATATCCATGATTGATGGTTTTTCTGGCTATAATCAGATATCAATCATGCCTGAGGACAGAGAAAAGACAACCTTCACCACTCCTTGGGGGACATTCATGTATTCCAAAATGCCTTTTGGACTAATGAATGCAGGAGAAACATTTCAGCGAGCCATGGACATAGCTTTCATCGGGGAGAAAGATCAATTTGTGGTGATCTATCTGGATGACATTACAGTCTTCTCCAGGTCTGATAAAGAGCATTGTTTTCACTTGAGGAAAGTTTTCTTGAAGTGCTGGAGGTTTGGCCTTTTCTTAAATCCCAAGAAATATTTGTTTGCTATGAAGGAGGGGAAACTGTTAGGCCATATAGTATCAACAAAGGGAGTGAGAATTGATCCTAGCAAAGTAGATGAAATTCAGACCCTGTCACTTCCTAGGTCTAGAAAGGAAGTTCAGGCTTTCTTAGGGAAGATTAACTTTCTAAGGAGGTTCATCTCAAATTTTGTTGAGTTGGTGAAACACATCACAACCATGCTCATAAAGGGAAATGAAGTAAAATGGACTGTTGAACCTAGAGAATCTTTTATCCAAATAAAAAGGGCATTGACTGAGGCACCTATGCTGATCAGTCCTGATTATTCTAAGGATTACCTAATTTTTTCTTTTGCTTCTTTTGATAGAGTAGCAGCAGTCTTATTGCAGAAAAACAGAGAAGGGCGAGAGCAACCCATTTCCTTCTTCAATAAGGCATTGAGAGATGCAGAAATAAGGTATGAGATCATGGAGAAGCAGGCATATGCCTTGGTGAAAGCTCTCAAATCTTTCATAGTCTATGTCTTACACTCAAAAGTGACTGCATACATTCCTTCAGCCTCTGTGAAGGACATCCTTATACAACCTGACATAGATGGGAGAAGAGGTAAATGGATTGCCAAGATCTTAGAGTTTGACCTGGAGATAAAGCCCACCAAGTTGATAAAAGGGCAGGGTTTAGCCAAGTTGCTGGTTGAATCCAATTGCAAGGCCTTGGGGTTTAGCTTCATCAATGCTTTCTCAGGAAATCAACAAGTTGAGTCACCCAGCAAAAGCTTTCAGGGTGACTTATCACTAGCAGAATGCAACTGGTACAGAGACATTTTGTACTTTCTGCAAGAATTAAAGCCTCCTGATGGGATGGGAAAAAGCAAGGCAAGAGATTTAAAGCTCAAGGCAGTCAGATATTGCCTTATTGACCAAGCCTTGTATTGGAGAGATCCTCTGGGGGTGTTTCTGAGGTGTATAAACCCACAGGAAGCCCAGAAAGTTATGTTTTATTTCCATAACGGCCTTTGTGGAGGTCATCATTTCTGGAAGACCACAACCCACAAAATTCTCAGGGCTAGGTACTACTGGCCCACCTTATTCACTGATGTTTGTAGAGAGGTCATAGCTTGCATCAAATGCCAAAGGTTCTCAGGAAATCAACAGCTCAAATCTCTGCCACTAAAGCCTGTAGTAGCTTCAACACCCTTTCAATAGTGGGGGTTGGACTTCATTGGAGAAATTCATCCTCCTTCAAATGGCTAGCACAGATGGATCTTGACTGCAATAGACTATTTCACCAAGTGGATAGAAGTTGCCCCCACCAGGAGTGCTTCGCACAAGGTAATTATCAGCTTCTTGGAGGATATCATAGCTAGATTTGGCTGTCCCAGTAGAATTGTCACTAATAATGCCGCTTTTTTCAAGTCTGAGCCTCTGGTTAAGTTCTGTGAGCAGTTCAAGATTTCACTAATTCACTCCACTCCCTATTATCCTCAAGGAAATGGACTGGCATAATCTTCCAATAAAATTCTAATCAAACTCATTAAAAGGTTATTGGAAGACAATAAGAGGGCCTGGGATTCAAAGCTCAAGTTCGCTCTATGGGCCAATCGAGTGACAACAAAGAAGTCCCTACGCACCTCACCTTTTCGACTTGTTTATGGGACGGAGGTTGTTTTTCCCACGTAGCTCGCTTTACCTGTAGCGAAATTCTTTCAAGACCATGAAGGAGAACCCGACCATATAGTCAGAAGGATTCATCAAGTGGTGGAACTGCAACAGATCAGGGAGTAGGTAATGGACTTAGCTAACAATCATCAGCAGAAGATCAAGCAGGCTTTTGACAGGAAGGTCAGGAAGGAGGAATTCGAGCTGGGAGATTTGGTGATTAAATGGGATGCACCCAGGTAGGATAGGGGAAAACACAGCAAGTTTGATGCCCTCTGGATTGGGCCCTTCAAAATATCTGAAGTATTCTTAAATAACACGTACAGGTTGCAGGATTTGGAGGGTGAAAAATTCTTTAGCGGCCCAGTAAATGGGAATTTCCTGAAGAAATGTTTTGTTTGATCCTTAGACGGCTCCTTTGTTTTGTAAATATTGTCTTTATTGTTTTTCTGTTTACTTTCATCTTAATAAATGACTCCATAACCCAACAGAAGGCAACTGGAACTGCAGAAGAAGTTCTTAGAGCATCGCAAGGACAACTCTATCCCCCATGGAGCCTAATGTTAGCGTCAATTCTCGCAAAGTCATGAGCGCCAAACACAACACAAAGAAGAAGTCCATTTCAGGCCTATGATCAAGTGAGCGGGTTGTTGTTTTCAGCAGTGAGGATCCACAGATGGAACAGATCGACGGTCATCGGGTAGGCTTGAGTCGCAGAATTGCACAAGGTATAGCACATGGGCTCATTTTTTATCACCAAAGTCATGAAATGATGAGCTATTTCGGCATTTCGGCTACCGGGACTTCAAAGGACGAAGGGTTGTTCTCTTCCACTGCATCAGGAAACCCCGAAACTCGAAGCGCAAAATGTAAAAGCGCCCAAAATCCATTTCGGCATTCCAGCTACCGGGAGTTCAAGAGACAAGGGAGCCTCTCTTCCACTGCATCGGGAATCCCCGAAACCTGAAACACGAAATGTAAAATCCGCCCACAAGCCATTTCGGCATTTCGGCTACCGAGAATTCAAGAGATAAGGGGTGCTTTCTTCCACTGCATTTCGAAACCCCGAAACCTGAAGCGCAAAATGTAAAAGCCCCCAAAATCCATTTCGGCATTCCGGCTACTGGGAGTTCAAGAGACAAGGGGTGATTTCTTCCACTGCATCGGGAAACCCCGAAACGCGAAATGAAGAAGTGCCCGAGAGCCGTTTCGGCATTTCGGCTACCGGGACTTAAAAGGACAAAGGGGTCACTCCTTTATCTTTTCAGTCTCGGCCACCCTCCATGGAAAAGGGAGTTAATGAATATTGAGCAGGTGGTTGAGACCTCAGCTCAAGCCATGAATGCAGGGCATGGAGGTGCTGGCAGGCAGTTTGCCCAAGATCATCCTGTGTGCAGGTTTTCTCAAAAGGGCCATGTCGATCTGATGTCCTTGACTGATCAGAAGAACTTACGCACGCTAAGTTAGACTTTAATGTCTCACCTACCCTCTTGCTGGCAAGAGAGGGAATTTCTCTGAGTATATATACTCAATTTTTGTATTTTTGTAAGAATCGATGGTAGAGCTAAGCTCCCGACTGTAAAGATTTAACAAAGCCTTTGGTTCTTTGGTTATAGAAATGATATTTTGAGATTTCTTGTTTAATGGTGGCCAACCTCCTCCTTTCCTTGTTCCTCTGAATCTGAAAGCCCAGGTATGGATGATCCAGTCGGGTGTTGTTGTAACTATATAATGCATGTTTGATTGTATTAGTTCCACAACGTTTGAGGTTTACTTTGAAGTTTCTCTGGTCTGAAAGGATCTCATATTTGAGACTTTTCCCCTTTATTTTCTTTCACTTACTCACCACTATGCAAATTTACTGGCCTAAGTTAAATCAAGACCTCGCATGTCCTTGCTGTCCCAACCCAGTTTTCTGAGTGAGTGATATTGTTCTAAGTTTACTTCCATTCGATCACCCCCTTTTTAACAAATCATGACATAAACTGATGGGCCTTAGGCTTACTCCTACCGTAATCTAGGAGTGACTTCTATAGCCAATACACTCCAAGACGAAGCACATTCCAATCAAGTATCACTTTCTATGGGAACATGTTGCAGAAAATAACATCAGAGTTGAATATGTGGGCACAAAAGAACAAGTGGCAGACATCTTTACGAAATTGCTTCCACGAGAAGCCTTTGAGTATCTTCGCCAGAGACTTGGAGAAATTTCTACTCCAAAATGAATGATTTTGAATGCTTATCTTATATGTCTTAGATGTACATGAGGAAGCACCATAAATAGGACAATTCATTTTGGGAGATCATTTTTAGGAAGAGTTCAAATAGGGGGAGTATCCCCAAGGATAGTTCAGTTAGGGGGAGTAGCCCCAGATGGAAAGATACATTTTCCATTGATGACAAAGGGGGAGAGATTTATTAGATGCAGGATAGAAATGCTTGGAGAGAGAGCACAGAGGCATGTAGACAGGGGGAGCAACCCAAGGAGAGTTCAGTCAGGGGGAGCATCCCCAAAGGGAGATACCCTTTGTCATTGATGTCAAAGGGGGAGAGATAGAAACATTGATGAGGAGCATAAACATGAATGTTATCATGACTAAATGTTGCCATCAATGTTGGTGTTTCCATCAATGCCAAAGGGGGAGATTGTCAGATAGTTGGCTTAGGTTGATGGACAATTAATATGGATTGTTGGTTGTCATTGATGTCAACCATTGGAGAGTGATATTGTAGATTGATGTCAACCCTTGGAGAAAGTCTGGTAGCACAAAGGTTTGGGTAATGGACCCAAGTTTGTTTGATGTATAATGGTATGAGTTTTGATATATTTGCAGGTAACACTATTCTAGATGGATAGTACATGTCATGTCATTTCTAGTGGTATGTGGAACGTTACATAACTCCTCACAGTTTGAGAGTTATGGCCTTATGAAGTTGAAGCACCCTCATATGATTGGCTTGAAACCCCAAAAGGTCAAAGATTGAGAGTTATGGCCTTATGAAGTTGAAGGACCCTCATATGATTGGCTTGAAACCCCAAAAGGTCAAAGAAGTCAAAGTTCTTACAAAGAAGAAATTATTTAAATAATAAAGTGAAGTGACAAAGTCAAAGAGGATTATTTAAATAATAAAATGAAGTGACAAAGTCAAAGAGGAGTATTTAAATAATAAAGTGAAGTGACAAAGTCAAATATGATTATTTAAATAATAAAGTGAAGTGACAAAATCAAAGAGGATTATTTAAATAATAAAGTAAAGTGACAAAGTCAAGGAGGATTATTTAAATAATAAAGTGACAAAGTCAAAGAGGATTATCTAAATATTAAAGTGAAATGACAAAATCAAAGAGGATTATTTAAATAATAAAGTGAAGTGACAAAGTCAAGGAGGGTTATTTAAATAATAAAGTAAATGGAGAACTTTCTAATTATGGAAAGTGGTTATAAGAAGGTTAACCCTAAAATGAGGAAAATGGGTTAAGTGGTCCGTGGCTATTGGATACATGGACAAGTGGAAAATTGGGCAAAGTTGGACCTAGGTGACTATGTGGACAAAGTGGTTATGAGGACAAAGTGTCCTAGAAGATGCTTCTAAGGAAGCTACTTGGAGAGTATAAATAAGAGGAAAGGCTCTCTCATTTTAATCACACTTGAGTATATTGAATATCTACAAGTGACTAAGGTAACCAAAGGATATCTAAGCCTAATTTCAAAGGGAAGGTGAAGTAAAGAAGGCCGAAATTCAAGGGAGGATAAATTATTTTGATGATGCTTTTTAAGGTATGTTATTTACAAGTCATCTCACCATTTCTGCAATAATTTTTTTTCTAGAATGATTCAGACCGTGAAATTGGGAGGCCATTGAGGAAACATATCCAAGTAGCTATGGTACAAATTTCATCTTGTGGGTCGTTGTATTTTTGGAGTTACACTCCGTGGAAAATAAGGTTTGTGACTAGTCCTGAAACTAGTCTAAAACAAGTGTTTCGGGTAAAAACGTCATAACTTCTTCATAACAGATCCAAATTCAGTAAGACAAAATGTGTTGGTTAGAGTAAAGTCTCTAGTATTCTGTGTAAAATTTTCAGATCTATACAACAAATATTATGTGCGGGGCATGCTCTACAAGTTTGCTCTCTTGAATAAGCCATAATTCAACAAGGTATGTCATTTTTGCTATAACTCATTTTCTGAGAGGTTCCAAGTAGTGACACCTGGAGGAATTGCATAAACACACTGAAGAACATTGTGTGCTATTTTCATATCTTTATTCATTACATGTACATAGTTATGATTATTTCAAGTTAGGGTTGTTGACTAATCCAAAACTAGTCATGTGAGACTAAAGTAAAGTTTGATGAAAATGCTAGTCTCTTGTTATTAAAGTTAAGAAAGGTTTGCAGGTATGTGATCATATACACCAGTTCTATTACAGAGTTACAAATCAGATTTGGATGATGAAATTGATAAGGGATTTTGGTTGAGGTACATGTTGGGTACATGGTTGAGACAAGTAGTTGATGAGTTGGCACATAAATGAGGTGTATAGTTGATGATGTTGGTACATCTTGATGAGTCATAGTTGATGAGTAGTTGATACATGATTGGTACATACTTGGTACATGGTTGGAGGCACTTGTTAGTAGTATTGTTGACACATGGTTTATGG
>JASDQU010106520.1:48115-59017 GCA_032191745.1 Picea mariana | reverse complement strand
TCCATTTCATCTTCCATTTCCTTCAATTGTGCATTCTACTCCATGATCAACTTAAGCATCTCATATTTTTCTCCTTCTGTCTCCACCATTTCCTTTTCCTGAGAGTCTACTATTGGTGACAGCTTAAATTGTTTCCTCAGAGATGCTATGTCAGCATTTTTCTTCTTGATCATCTCCTTGACTACTTTCACATTCGAGGGATCATATCCAATCTTGAGGACCAGTTCCTCCAACGTCTTAATCATGTTATCCTTGTCAAAGGATGATATTTTTTCCAACTTCAACCACATATAGACATTATTCAGAGACACTTGTAACTTGGAGGTAGCAGTGGAAGCATGTGCCAACATGGAGAAAACCATTTCTCCAGTTTTCTTGTGCAGATCCATTTGATTAGCTGGATGCACATCCTTAGTCTGGAATTCAAAAGTTGCCCTTTTGTAATCGGTGATTACCTTTGGGTCTGGAACCTGTGCTTGGAGAAATTCCATGTGCATTCTTCCCTTCTCAGTGTCGAATTCCGATAGTATTCTATGTTGTGCAGTCGATATTTGCTTCCAGAACTGAGCATATGTGTTGTTGGTCAACGTCTGATTCTTTTTCTTGATCAAATCATATTTCTCGAAGATACTCATCTTTGGTCCTATTTTGCCTGGCTGGTTGACTGGTGGAGTATCTATAGGCTTCTTTGGCAATACTGAGGTTATGATATTCTTCCTACTTTTACTAAGCAATGATCAATCCACCTCCGTCATTGTAGTGGATGGAATTGCCTTTTCTCTAGCCGTGTCAGGAGCCTGAGTGGTTTTTGGCCTCTTTGTGTGCAATCAGAACTCCTCAGATGATACTTCAGTGACAGAAGGTGAAGTTTCCTTCCTGGGCCTTTTCTCCTTTGGATCCTGTGGTGTAGTCGCCTATGAAACAATGAACGAAGGGTCTTGTTGTTCTGCCTCAACCAACATGTTTGGATCCCATTCTGTTTGGTTTGCAAACTTCTCTACCTTAGGCTTCGATATGTGAAGATACAGGATATTCTTATTTTTTATTCTCATCTCGGAAATTATTCTGCACGGATCATAGTGCCACGTGAAACTGACAAAAAACTTCATGTATTTTAGCAGTCTGTCTGCTTCCTTCCCGACACCTCAACTGTTGTAGATGAAAGACCCAATCTGCCCTTTGATTATGAGCTACTGCTTTTTCTTCAAAGACACAAAATGTATGTCGTCTGATTTTATCATTTGCCTTATGTATTCTAGGGTGAAAATTCTAACAGGTAAGTACTTGGGTAGTTTATATGGGGCCAAATCGTATCCATAGACTCTGATCTCAGTATGATTTTGGTACAGGTACCAATCACCATTCTTTGTAAGGTCCAAGAGATGTAGAATCCTCTGAATTTCATCATTATTTCTGGGTTTGGGTCTGCCGCTAAGCTTATTCACCACTGGGTGGTAGAACTTCTCGATGAACTACTTGAAACTAAATTCTGTGGAGTATGTTTGAGTAGAGAAGTCCATGCTATTACTGCTTGTGGTCTACCATGCTCGTCCATATTCCTCATAGAAAAATAAAATTTGTCCGCTTGGAAGAAAGTGAACAGGTATGCCAGTATTGTAGAATCCCTGAACATACCTTCTGTGCTGAAATTTATGAATTTTTCATGAATGTTGTCCACCAGGAACATGCTATAGTTGAAATATGTAGTGGGTTTCTCATCGATGGAGAAAATAGACAGAAATCCCAAAATGGGTTCATCTACCCATTGATCTGAAAAATAACCAAGCAAGGTGCATAGTGACGTGATGACCTAGTTTCCTTTTATTGAGAACAGGGAGGAAGGATAAGGGGGGTTTGTAGTGGGGAGATGAGTGGATTGTGGAAGAAAAATATAAAAAATATGAGCTCTTTGAAGAAACGATAGCTTCTGGTAGAGCTCTATGATGATTTCGAGGTTAAAAGGTGAGGCAGAGTCAGCTCGGGATATCTACATCATTTGGTGGATGGTTTCTGGTGTGATGAGGAAAATAATTTCCCCAAACGAGGAAACAATGGCTCTTTGTTCAGGGATATAATGGGCTTGGAACTTGAGGGTGAATTCTGGGAAGTGGTGAATCTGGGGGAAAAGATACAAGGGTATGTTGGACTCCCAGAGCCTAATTTTGTCACTCTGGTCTAGGAAAACTTCTTTAAGTCATGACTATAGGTCTGTGAAGTTGAAATCACATCTTGTGTCTATGATTAAGTAGACTTTGTCAGCCAGAGGAATCCCGTCGAGGTCGACAGGGGGTGGGAGAAAAGGAGTCTCCTATCCTTTTGTTCTCTTTGACTTTGGCACCATCACTATAGAAATACCTACAAATAAAACAAAGGTTAGCGGGGACGACTGTAGATGTGGGTGGTTGACTGTAACGGAGAAGAAAACGGGGAAAATTCTATGGAGCAATGACTAGGTAAATGGTGAGGGAATGAAGGGTGAGGGTAGTTTTGAGTGAATGGATATCTGTTGGGTGCGGGAGATAGGTCAGCTGGTTAACGGATAAGTTAGACAATAATAAATGGCCAACAGGTCATTTAGAGCATGATATGGCAGGTGACAACGACTGAAACATATGGTTGAGTGATGTGGAGGGTATTGATTGGGGGAAAATACCACAGTGAAGAGACTTTCCATGGGTGAACGAGGGAGAAAGACTAACAAAGTTATGGGAGGTGACTCTTACGAAAAATATGGATAATGATGTCATGAGGTGACGAGGTATGTCAGACAGTAATAGGTAGTAGGATTCGGGACCAATGGATTCATGCCACATATAGATAGGGGGGATGCCAGAGGAAAATTTCATTCTGGATGCCCCCTCCACCCACCATTAAAGGAAAATCAGCCGAGGGGGTCCAAAAAACACCATGAGCCGTTGATTTGTGCACTTCCTTCTCAACCGAAGATCTGTGCACGATCTTTAAAATGCATTCCGGACCCCCCCCCCCTCTGTTAAAAGTAGAATGGACGGGGGGGTCCAGAATCCAATATAGATTGTAGATATAGGCGCTGAAGCTTAAGCTGTTCAAATGTGCGCATATATTATCTCCGATTCCAGACCCCCCCCACCGTTAAAGGTAGAATGGTCGGGGGGGTCTGGAAAGACTTGTCCACTGTAGATTTGGGCGTGACCATATGAGCCATTCATACATGAGTTGTGCATAATTGTGAGCGTGAAGGCATATGCACCCAAAAAAACTTAGGATAAATGCATATCGTGGGTTTTCCCAAACTTTTTATCAGGTTTATCCTTCTTTGGGAGTCGTTCGACTCGGCTTGCATTTCTTGCAGTAATTTCATGATAGGAACTCCTAAGGAAGTGGGAAAAACTTCTTCTGTGCCATAGACCAGCTGATATGGTGACATACCGATTGACCTTTTGGTGGTCAGTCTGTCGGCCCATAGTGCAAAAACCAACTTGTTATGTCATGAATTTTTGTTTTCTTGCAAATTTTTCTTTATAATGTTTACCAGGGTTTTATTTGATGATTTCGCCAGCCCATTTCCCTGAGGGTAGTAAGTTGTGGAATGTCCCAAACCAAAATGATACTGGTTGCAGAAATCTATGATTTTATTAGATCGAAAAGAAGTTGCGTTGTCATTTATAATCTTTCTAGGACATCCGAAATGGGACAAGATATTATTTTCAAGAAATTTAATAATGAGAGAATCAATAGATTGCTTGCTTGGTACTGCTTCGATCCATTTTGTAAAATAATCCGTGGTAGTAAGAATCCACCTGTGTTGGCCCGAAGAGGGAGGATGTATTTCTCCGATGAAGTCTAATCCCCATTGCTGGAAAGGGGCTTCAATGGAGACTGGTTTTAGGGGTAGAGGAAGAAGTTTCCTTTTTCCCTTGAACATCTGGCATTTATGACACGGAGTCACTTTATGATGTGCATCAACGAATAGCGTTGGCCAATAGAATCCAGCTCTAAGGATTTTATTATCCGTGGTCTTCCAGCTCAGATGACCACCACAGTCTCCTGCATGAAAACCATGCAATACTTTGTTAGCTTCATCCTTCAATAGACAATTTAACAAAATACCTCCAAGATCTTTCCAATATAGATTGCCTTCTAGAATGCAAAATTTTAATGCTTTCAATTTCAAAAACCTGGCTTTAGTTTTGGTCAAACCAGGGGGAGCTTGTAAATTATGAAAAACAAATATCAGGTCTACGTACCATGGAAAGTTCAGAAATACCTATTTCACACTTGGAGTCTTCTGCTCACCCTGTTCATCTACTCCAACTAAGAAATTAATGTCAAGAGCATGAAAATTTGATTAAGCCATTAACTTTGCTAGACCTTGACCTTTAATCAGTTTAGTAGGCTTAATCTCTATGTCATACTCTAGAATGATATCAATCTATCTTCCTCTTCAACCGTCTGGATTGTCCTGGGTTAAAATGTCTTTTACTACCGCATTCGGAACATATGCAATGGTGTGGGAATGGAGAATATATACTCTAAAATCTTTTATGTATTTCACCAAGGAAAAAGCGTGTTTCTCCATTATTTTATAATTCAAAGCATCATCTCTTAAAGATTTACTGAAAAAGGCTATGGGTTGTTCATACCCTTTGTTTTTTTTCTGTAGTAATACTGCTGCAATGGTATGTTCAGAGGAAAAAAAAAAAAGATAAAAATCTTTGGTGAAGTCAGGACTAATCAATACTGGAGCCTGGGAGAGTGCGCGCTTGACTTGTTCAAAAGACTGCTTGGACTCTGTGTCCCATTTTATTTTTGTGTCCTTTTTTAACATGTTTGTGATGTTCCTGAGAAGCTCGGCCAAGTTGGGTATGAATCTTCGCAGAAAGTTTATTTTTCCGATAAAAGACTGTAACTCTTTGATATTTCTTGGGTGTTCTAATTTCTGAATGGCCTCGATTCTACTGGGGTCTATCTTAATTCCATCCTTAGAGATTATGTTCCCTAGCAGTTTACCTTCCTCTAATCCGAAAAGGCTCTTCTTAGGATTCAAAGAAATCCCAAATTTCCTGCATTTCCCAAAAACTCGTCTAAGATGTCGTAAGTGCTTGTCATCGGATTGGAAAAAAAAAGTTACGTCGTCCATATAGATGACAATAAATTTGTTGAGTTCTTCCACAAAAGCAATGTCCATCGCTCTTTGGAAAGTGGCCCCATCATTCATCAACCCGAAAGGCATTTTCACATACATGAAAGTACCCCATGGTGTTGTGAAAGTTGTTTTCTCTTGGTCATCTGGGTGAACAAGGACCTGATTATAACCTGAGAACCCATCTAGTAAAGAGATTCGAATGGATCTGACTATGTTTTGTAATATGTGGTCCATTTTTGGCAATGGGTAGTTGTCCTTCAGAGAGACCTTATTCATATTTCAGAAATCGATGCAAAGCTTGATTTCTCCAGATTTATTTCGAGTTGAGACCAAATTTGAAACCCATTTGGAAAATTGTAACGGAACTATGATTTTAGCATCATACATTTTTTTGATTTCTTTTTCTATCAGGGGAAGTAGCTTGGAATTGATTCTCCTAACTTTCTGTCTAAAAGGTTTTTGATCTTCTTTTATTGGAATCCTATGTTGTGTGATGTTGGTGTCATAAACTTTCAAGTCTTCGTAACCCCAGGCAAATGCGTCCAAATATTCCTTGAAAAGCTCAATGTATTTGAGTTTCTGCTCAATGGATAATGATTTGGAAAGTTTTACCATCTTGGGTTTCTCTTCTGTCCCTATATTACAATCTTCTACTTCCTGACCATTGGCTTCGAATTTTGGTTTTTTAGTTACATCATTAAAATCAAATAGGTCTTCTAAAGGAACTAAACCCCTAGGTAAAACATTACTTTTTAAATGCAAAACATAAGGTTCTATCTCATCCTCACCTAACTCTCTAGAATCTATCTTATTTACACAATCATTTCCAAAATCAAGTCTTTTAACATTTTCATCCTCATTTTCTAAGTCTATGTTTGTCCACTCAAAATCATTTTTACATTGTAGAAAATCTTCAATTTGATTATCATTACCAAATACCTGCCAGTATCTGATGTTGTCTAAAACAGTTGGTCTGCACTTCACCTCCACCGTGTATGGGCGAGTGGAACAAAAAGGTATCTTGCATGTGGCTACTGACGTAGCTAACCCATCTGCTAAAATATTATGTCCCCTAGGCATCACCTACAAATCAACTTCAGTGAAACATTTAAGGGCATCCAAAACAACATTCCTATAAGCTCTAAGACAGGGATGTTTTTCTGCATACTCACCTTTGATTTGTTTGATAATTAATTAGGAATCTCCCCTTACCATGATTTGTTTGGCACCAACCTTCTTCAATAGTTTTAGACCGAGCATCAAAGCTTCATACTTAGCTATGTTGTTAGTGCATTGAAAATTTAGTTTGTAAGAATGGTTTTCCAAATACCTGGATCRGTGATTGTGCAACCAAACTCCTGCTCCACCTCCTTMTTTTCTTATGGCTCCATCAAAGTCCATGCTCCAGAAATACGTTGGCAATTCTTCAATTATCACATTTTTCTTTCTTTCTGCCTCGGTGACTTCTTGGCCTTCGTTCAAACCAGATATATCTTCTTCCATTTGAGTGATTTTTTCTCCYGTATCACCATCGTTATATAGGATAAAGGAATCTAGGTCAGAATGTGCAGAGTACAGAGGATAGTTATGTGGCTTTTCATGGCTGMTAACCATGTATTTCATCAACATTTCTCTGTATAKCCTTCTCTGTTGCCCAAAAATTGGGACAGTGGCATATGACATATCCAAATGCAAAGTACCTTTCAACTTGGCCCCCTAAGACCAGGACAACAACATACCATATTTTGGGGAAATGTCTGCAACCACAACATCCATGACCATGATTTTTGTGGGAATCTGAACCAGGGTGATACACAAATCCTTGATCAAACCGATACATCTGACTTTGCTGGAGTTAAAAGAGTGTAAGTCCTTGTAAGGTCTGGTAACCTCAAGTCCCAGTTTTTCCATCACTACTTTAGGCATCAAATTATTTGAAGCACCCAAATCTAACATAGCATTATGTAGAATCAAGTCGTGTATATTAAGGCTGATGTAAAAAGGAGCGACAACACCATTGTTAGTCTAACCATCCACTTCGGATCTAAACAAGAGTTCAGGTTGATCATCGATAAGGTTTACAGTATCTGAATGATTCGTCGATCCAATAGTTAAGGCCTCCATGCCTATGTCAGGTTCAATGCTCAGTGCTTTGATCACCTATGATCGGTAAGCATCCTTACTCATCAACTTAGAAAGAGGAATGGGAATTTTCACTTTGGCTAATTCCCCTTCAAGGCTAAAAGGAGTAGGTGTTCTGCTTTGGCTCTACAATTCTAATTTGTCCACCGTAGTCTTCTGAGCAGAAATATTTGGTGGGTTGGTTGATGAAACCTCATTCTGTAATGATATTTTCAAAATGGTGAGGTTTATTTTTGTTGGATATTTAGCATTACCTTTTTCAGGGATCCTCTCGATAGAAGGCTTGGGGGCTTTCTTGGTTTCGACTATCTTCTTTGTTTCGGTTACCTTTTTTGGGGAACTTCTCTCTGTCTTTTTACTTCGTAGATTGTACTGTCGGTGTACCTCCATAATGGAATTTTCAAATGCCTGTTGTTTGGTATCTTCAGCTTCTTCGCTCACCTTTGTTTGAGAAAGAAGAAAAAGTTCTTGTTCCTCCTGGGTGAGGAAAATTGCTTCATTATCGTGAATTCTCATGAGGTTTATGTGTGTATCCTCTGGCTCTTTAATTACCTCATCTCCTTCATCGGAATAATTTTCTTGTAGGGGTGGTATGATCTATTGATTAGGACCTCTCTGTTCCCTTTGATCCCTAGGATCTCTCTGCCTGATTTGAGGAGGGTTTCTTTTGATGTTAGGGTTCCGAATTTGAGGAGCTGGTGGATTTTTTCTAGGAGGGTTTATTTCGGATACAATAAGTCTCTCCATCACTATTTCCATTGCTCTAGCTAAGGAATCCAATTTGGAATTGTAAGTTGATGTGGAAGGTTCCTTTTTAATTGTGACTCTCCTCTCCATCCTTTGTCGTGCCCTTTTTGCCAACAGGTTGGCCTCCACACTTATTGAACTTTTCTGCATGTCCTCTGGGGTGGTGGAGTTTCTTTCCTTTAATTGATATGACATATCAACATCAAAACCATTAGGGAATTTTATGAATGCCAAACCGTGTGGATATTTAATATCGATTGGAATTGCATTGTACAGATTATTGAAACGGGTGTAGTAATCTTGTATTGTCTCACCTTGATTTCTTCTAATGTTTTCGTATTTTGACAAGATCTGGAGAGGATTTTTCTTTACCTCCCATTTGTCTAGAAAACTTCTTTGAAACACTGTAAGGTCAAGCACTGAAGCACCACATAACCTTTGTACCATTTCTTAACGTCACCTGTCAAACTCTGTGCAAACAATCTCATTTGAACATCAACTTCATCTACTTCCTGTAGGTCAAAATAGTCATTCATTTTATCCACATGTTGTTGTGCGTTCAAGGGCCCTATGCCATCAAACTGAGGAAGTCTCATTTGATAATCCTAGGGAAAAGTATGTAAAGGTGCAGCCAACACCAAGGGGGCATATCTGGATGCCATGATAGGTGGAGGAGTTGGGACAAAAATTTGAATGATAAGAGGGTTGGTGACAAAAGATGAGGATGAGGAGGGGCTAGCTAGCATAGAGTGAGTGATTTGAGGTTTAGCAGTGGGAGATATAACTTCAAGGGTCCGGGGTTGCAAAACAGTTGGGTCTAGAATGGTTTTAGCCACAAAGCTATCAGATTTCGTTCTAAACATCCTTTGTTCAAAAAGGATGTCAAAGTCAAGATCCTGAAGGTCAACAAGCTCCTCTGGAAGAGAAGGCGACCTCTGCAGGGGACTATGACTTACTAAACCTTCTGCAATGGTGTTTTTCTTGAGCAACTATTTTGGATTATCAGTTGCTATTGCAGGTTCTAGGTTTGGCTGAGATCGAGTATAAGCTCTTTTAGGAGCCATATTTATTTTTGATTTTTTATATATATACTTTTTAGTTTTAGGAGTTTGAAAATAATATGTGCAATCTTTTAACAACCTCCAAACATTATTTCTTTCTCAGATTTGCAATTTTTCAGAAACAAACTTTTCTTTCAGGGAAAAGAAAACGTGAGGTTAAAATTTGTTCAGTTCTCCCCAGTACGGTCGCCACTATGTTAACGCTTTGTAAATTTCCTAGAGGTTGTCAGAAAAGATGAAATCTATGGGAGGTAACTTTATCCAACCACTTTGAAGCTGGGATCTAGCCCTACCAGCTTCAGAGAGGGATCTCTCTATATGATTTAGATATGTTTCAAATTTAAGATATTAGGCTAGGTGAATAAAATATGTTTGTTTTGTTTGTTGTCGTTTTCGTTGGGTTGGATGAGAGAACTTTACACATCCATTGGGCTATGGGTCTGTATCATGAAATAAAATCTAAACCAAAAAATGAATAAACCTTTCACAGGGAGAGATAATGCAGTCATTGGATTATTTTACCAGCAAAAGTGAGGAATAGCAGAAAAGGCGAGAATGTCAATTACAACAAAGAAGCAGTTAAGAATTTCTTTATCGTAAAATCAAAAGATGAAACACTAGAATATTTTAAAGTCAGAAACAAGGTATACAAAGATAAATCATGCAACATTCATTACTTTGAAAGATTAGATTTCGAAAACAATGCGATAACTAAGAGAGAATAACATTTAACTTAGAAAGGAAAACATCACCAATGAGTACAGGCAAGAATCCTTTGGAAATGCCTCTTTGTATTAATGGAAGATCTCTTGAAAAAATATTATAGTCTAGTAGCTTGCAGGGTGTAAAGATCAACCCTCAATACTTCAAAAAGTGAAGTATTTATAACCAAAATTACAAACAATCTTGTCATTAAAGATCAGGACGTGGTAAATCTATTTTTAGCTTAACTAACTTAACAAAATACAAAAATCTGGGAAACTGTTTGATGATGTGTCGAAGATTCATGTTGTTTTCTGGGTGAATCGTTGGTGAGGCCTCTGCATGACCTCATCTGACTAGATAGTTGATTGGGCTTTGATAGCTCATCGACTACAAAATCATATTGCAAAGCTCTTCCCATCAAAGATGACTGGGAACGATGACTTTGAGTAACCTTCGGTAAACTTCATCCATCTCTGTGTACTTAGAAAAAGTTGGCTTGATGATGAAGATGTACCGTATCTCATGCTGTATGATGATGTCCAACTGTAGAGCATCTAGGAATGCCTTACCAATGATACTGCCTTGTATTCCTGAAAATTTTGAACTATCCTTAGCCACAGTGGCTAGTCTCTTTTTGTAATCGGGGAGTGTCATCAATTTTTCATTTATCACTCTCAAACCAGGAAGACCCTTCTTCTATAGAGCCTCGATCTTGATGAAAAACCTTTGCACCCCTAGGTCCATAGCCTGAACCTTTTCTTCTAGCTGTAGCATCAATCCTCTCTTGGTCAGGACTCTCTTGACCTCAAGGATGGTCTCTATTCTATCTTCAATTCTCAAATCTTCCATCTCCTCTCTGGTTTTAGAATTTAGGAATTTGATGATTTCATTAGCCTCGGTGGGCATCTCTTCCAGTTCTGCTCTAATCTTATCGATGGCTTGTTTACTTCTTTGTACCAATTCACTTTGCTCAAACATACTTTGTATCATTGGCCATATTTCATTCATAGACTTGGTGATGTCTGTCCAGACACTTTCTTTGACTTCAGCCAATATTTTTCCTACCACTATTTGCTTCCGAAGCTATTGTAACTCCTGTTTGAGCTGGTCTATCACTTGTTT
>JASDQU010106520.1:25926-44428 GCA_032191745.1 Picea mariana | reverse complement strand
ATCTGTGTGCGACCATCTGAGTCGTTCATACATGAGCTGTGCATAATTGTGAGCGCGAAGGCATATGTGCCCAGAAAAACTTAGGATAATTGCATATCGTGGGTTTTCCCAAACTTTTTGATCTTTCTATCACCAAGGGGTTAAACATCAAAACTTGTAAACCTCAAAGACATGGTTCAACATTGATCATCAAGTTGGTTTTATTGAAATAAAGAAAACTACCCTATGTTCTAACCTAATTACCTATGACAATTAGCCCAGATTAAACTGTTGGACTAAGAAATTACTCTATCATGAGGCTATCTAACCAAGATTAGGCAGTCTGGTCATATTTATTCACTAACTAACCTAGATCACTTGGCCAAGATTAAATAGTTTAGCCAAGCTTATTCGCTACTCCTATCAACGTCAATTTAAAAGAACTTGGCCATGCTTGAAAGGTATGGACCAAGTCATTGTTATTGCATGGGGCTCTATTGAATTTCTTTTATGCCCTCTTTTATTCTTTTTCTTTTTTCTTTTCTTTTTCTTTTTCTTTATTTCTTCTTTTCTTTTTCTTTTTCTTTCTTTCTCCTCAAATTATTTGTAGAATGAAAAATCATTTGACAAACAAAACACTAAAGACATAACATTTCAGTCACCAGATGATCCTATAAATTATAGGGTTATAACAGATGGATAATGGTATGAGTTTGGATATATTTGAAGGTAATACCATTCTATATGGATAATAAATTTCATGTCATTTCGATTGGTATGTGGAACGTCACATAAATCATCACAGTTAGAGAGTTATGGCCATGTGAAGTTGGAGAACCCTCATGAGTCATCTAGAAGCCCTAAAAGGTCAGAGTAGTCAAAGTGGTTTAAAAGATTTTTAGAAGTTAAATAATAAATTGAAGTGACGAGTGTACTATAATTCAAAGTGAATACAAAATCAATTATTTAAATAATAAATTTAATGGAGAAATTACTAATTTGACAAGTGGTTAGAAGTGGGTTAGCCCTCAAATAAGGAAAGTGGTTTAAGATGGTTAGAAGGTAACCCCTTGAGGTAAAGTGAAGTGATGAGTGTACTATAAGTCAAAGTGGATACAAAATAAATTATTTAAATAATAAATTTAATGGATAAATTACTAATTGGAAAAGTGGTTAGAAGTTAGTTAACCATAAAATAAGGAAAGCAGGCAAAGCAACCTAGAAGATGCTTCTAACGAAGCTACTTGGAGAGTATAAATAAGAGGCAAGGCTCTCTCATTTTACATCACACTTGAGAATATTGAATATATATAGGTGAATGAGGTGAACAAAGGATATATAGGTTGAAGTTCAGAGGGAAGGTGAAGAAAAGAAGGTTGAAATTCAAGGGAATATAAATTCTTTTGATGATGCTTTCGAAGGTATGTTATTTACAGGTCATCTCACCATTTTCCCAATATATTTTTTTATAGAATCATTCAAACCATGAAATTTATAATACATTGAGGGAACATATCCAAGTATCTGTGGTAAAAAATTCATTTTGTGGGTCGTTGTATTTTTGGAGTTACATTCCGTGGAAAATAGGGTTTGTGGGTAGTCCTGAAACTAGTCTTAAACAAGCGTTTCAGGTAAAAACGTCATAACTTACTCATAATAGATACAAATTAAGTAAGAAAAAATGCGTTGGTTATAGTATAGTATGTATTATTCTGTGTAAAATTTTCAGACTCATTCAACAAAAATTTCGTTTGGGGCATGCTCTACAAGGCTGCTCTCTAGAATAAGCTAGAATTCAACAAGGTATGCCATTTTTTCTATAAATCCTTTTATGAGAGGTTCCAAGTAGTGAAACCTGGAGGAATTGCATACAATACACTGAATAACATTGTTTACTATTTTCAAATCTTTATTCATTACAAATACATAGTTATGATTATTTCAAGTTAGGGTTGTTGACTAATCCAAAACTAGTCATGTGAGACTAAAGAAAAGTTTGATGAAAATGATAGTCTCTTGTTGTTAAAGTTAAGGAAGGTTTGTAGGTATGTGATCATATACACTAGGTCTATTACAGAGTTACAAATAAGATTTGTATGATGAAATTGATGAGGGATTTTGGTTGAGGTACATGTTGGGTACATGGTTGAGACAAGTAGTTGATGAGTTGGCACATACATGAGGTGTATAGTTGATGACGTTTGTACATATTGATGAGTCATAGTTGATGAGTAGTTGATACATTATTGGTAAATACTTGGTACATGGTTGGAGGCACTTGTTAGTAGTATTGTTGACACATGGTTTATGGATGATGTAGCATACTTGTATTGATATATTATTAGAAGCACATATTGATCTTGGTGATGATTATGAGTTGTTGTATTATGCTTGGTTGATGCACATCTTTGAGATTTGTCTTGGTGATTGATCTTGGTGAGTAGATCTGATTTGGTTGATAATATTGATGAGATAGGTTGTTGTGATAGGTTGTTTGTACAAGTTGTTGTGACATGTTATTTGTACAGGTTTGGTTCATGGTTGATGTGCTTGTTCATGGTACAGGTTGAGGTACAAGTTGGTGCATGGTTGATGCACTTATTTATGGCACAGGTTGATAACAATTTGAGGTACATGTGATGAATGGTTGATGCATGGTTCATGTTATTGGTACATGTTTACAACAATATATCTCACAGTGATAGTGTGATAGTGGTTCCATAACTCTATTTATATGTCAAGGCGGTTGGACGGGGCAAGAACAAGTAGTTGTATCCACCTTCCGATTGTAGTCATAGATCATAGGGGGTTGTAGCCTCCTTCTGGTTGTAGCAAGAGAATTGGGCAGTTGGAGCTTTCCTCAGGTTGTAGCCTGAGAAACTAGGGGGTTGGAGCCTCCTTCCAGTTACAACTAGAAAACAAAGGAAGTTGTTCCTTCCAATGAATGCAATTCTTCAAGACATATAAGAAAAATCATTCAGTGGTTTTCTACCGCTTTGAGTTTCCATGTAAAACATTGGTGTACTGTGTATGTGTATGATTTCTCATTTTTTCATTGCTTATTTACTCTGCACTTATTGGATGATAATGCTACATTGATATTACACTTAGATTATATGGTTAAAAAGGATTAAATTTCTCTATTATTGATTCACCCCCCCTCTCAGTAATCCAACACATCTCAGGTTGGATAAAAATTCCCTTGGACAAAATCACAAAAAAAATGATGAGACTTAGGAAGCATTGTATTGACATAAGTTTTTGATACATGAGGCACCAAAAATTCTCCATATGTTTGGAAGAGTAAACAAATAGAGGAGAAAAAATATCTATGTAACGATAACAACATTGTAAGTTTGTAATAGATCCCAATGATTGACAAAAAAATGAAAGGATGTTCTTTGTCCAAGGGTGACTATATTGGATCCAAAAAACGAGAATGTATATCCCGTCCCCTTTCTTTGGAATATTCAATTTTTTTGTCTTTTTCAATTTTTTAATGAAATTGAAAAATAATAAAAGAATGCTACATTATAAAGGAGTAATGAGTGTCATGGGAAATAAAACTACTTCCAAGCGTGTGGAACATACTGATGCTCAGTGCAAGGAGACATGTTTAGGATAAGGACACTCAGGAAAATTCCTCCATGGGTCAAGGTGTCAGATCGTAAGGGAAAAAGTGTTGCAAGGCTTGTGTTTAAGGAATGCTTTGAAGGTTCACTTAATAGCAACATGAAGTCAGCATTAGGCCAAAGGTGCAAGGATGAGACATGCAATGTGATCATATATGACACAACATGACTCCTTCCATGTTGAGTTTTATGAGCCCACAGAAGGTAAGCTCGGTGGTTTTTCACATTTAGAAAGTCTGAAAAACACTAAAAAAAGACTCTAGAGTGTTTCTTTTTCATATCTAGTCCAGTCAGTTTGAAAAAGGGTTAAACTTATATGGAAAGGATACCTCTTCAAAACCATTTTAATGAGTGTGACTAAGAAAACATCACTTGGTAATATTTTCAATTTTAAAGAGTCTGAAAAGAAATTAACTATGGACTCACAACCTTTTTCTATGTTTACTCTCCTTATCTCGAAAAAGTATAAAATAAAACTTAGGATAACTCTCCTGGTGAGACATGTCTCTCGAGGCATACCTTTTTCCTGGATAATCTATTGGTCAAAAAAAGGGTTAAACTTATGTCAAATCAAAGTTCTTTCTAGAACAATTAATGAGTGTTAAAGGAACAAGGTCACTCGACAATATTTTCATATTTAGGGAGTCTTAAAAGATCTTAACTATGGACTCCGAAGCGGTTCCTTTTTCATAGATAATATCCAAGGCCCGAAAAAGAGAAACCAAAACCAAGGAGAATGGCCTTTTTTCGCAAAATTTAGTCCATGAGGCCCAAAAAAGCGTTAAACTTATGCCTCTGAATACTCTCCTAGTGAACCAGAGCTCTTAAGGCATACATTTATTCGTGAATTAACCATCCAGATAGAAGAGGGGTAAACTAATGCCATACAGACGTGCCTTCAAATTTAATTTGGTGAGCGTGAAGGGAAACAAGATCGCTCGACAATATTTTCAATTTTAGAGAGTCTGAAAAGGGATTAAAGAAGACTCCAGGGGGGGATTCTTTTCTTAAGTAATCTAAATGATATTGAAAAGAAAAAATAATCTCTTGTTAGATATTTCTTTCAAATTTTAAGTGATCTTTAAAGACAATAAACTATGTTCATAGGGAGTCCTTCGAGTATGAGCTAGAAAACATGAAGAATAATGTGGCTTCGATTATAGTCATGGTGGGACTAAAAGGACTCCTAATCCTATGGATAAAATTCATAGGATGGATGTCAAAATGTAGCAAAGGATCTACCTAGGGAATCCATGTAGAGGAAGGATTTACCACCTAACTACGACACTTCTAAAGCAACATAGAAGGTTTTGTATCACACTTCGATGGGATCGATCCTATGGAAATGCCAAAAAGTCAACAATATGCAAAGTTCAAGGTGGTGAGAACCTAACCTATATGCAAATGTCGAAAAACAATTTTTACCATGGGATGATATGAGTGTAAACCATCTCATAGAAAACACCTAACCAAAAGAACAAGTTCATTAGAATGACCCAAAGATCTCTCAAAAAGGAACTTGAGTAGCCACTGAGCCAAGAAAAGGGAAAAAGAGGACCAAATTGGGGGAAAAGGGCCAAAAAAGTCTATAAATAGAGGTGGGCATCTCATTTTAACCATTGCAATTTGGAAAATAATCAAAGGGGTCAAAACCACTCTTATTCAAAACATGAATTTAAGGAACTTCAATAGACAAAAAAACCTCATACCTGAACCAAGTAAGTAGAATTAACCTTTCCTTTCATTTTTATCCATTAATTATTGCTTAGTTTAATGTTTGGGAGGCATGTTCCCTTGTAAAAGGGTCAGACCTGTGTGTAACCGGGATGTCCACACCCAAAATGTGTATGTACATGAGCAAAGTAACACTTAGTCTGCGTACATACATGATTGTCTTAAATACAACCTGTGTACACCTCTTTCAATTTTAAAAAAAAATGAAATAATGGATAACCTCTCCAAATTTTTTGCAGCAAGATGTATGTTCATTGGTGGGAAAGAGAACATGAAGAACTATATGTCTTGGTGGAGGAGAATCTGGGGGATATTTTTATTCTTAAACAGTGTGGTATGTGGAAATTTTTCCAGTGTCCATTCATGAGGGCACAACCCAGATTGTTGAACCACTTGATAGAGTATTAGAATCTAGATTCAAAGGCTTTTATGCTGGAGAGTAAATCACGGAATATAACAACAGAGGATATTTACTTTTTGACCGATCTCTCCAGGAGGGGGGAACCGGTCAAATTGAGGATTTTTCCTCTAGGGCCATATAACATAGAGGACTATATTGGGATGTATTGTGAGGATGGTACTGAGAAAGTAGGATCTCATGTGTTGATACATAATATCACTAGCCTCAATATTTGTATAGTAATAATCATGATTGGGAAGATCACATGATCCACAAAACTTCATCAGGATTCCCATTCACAGATGTGTTGTGCAGTTCAGTGTCTTTATGCCACTATTTTTTATTGGAGCACTACAATTCTCACATGCATGAAGAAACAAATTATTGAATGTTGAAGACAAACGAACAAGAACTTCAGGTTTGGGACGATATTGTGTGCTTTCTTATTTGAGAGAGTATCAAGCCTTAGCCTGAGGGAGAGAGTATGAGGCCATATTGCCTCCTTTCTGGCATTGTGCAGGTGGAAAACTTTGTTTCCTAGACAGGGTGCAGGGACAGTCCAGGAGGCCTTTGAAGAAATTTTTTTCGATTGGTGGGCCCGCCATATTCCATTTATCAAGGACTATCCTTATGCAAGGATTTGTTTACTCAGGGATCTTAATATTCCAATGCCCCCTGGAGAGGAGCGTGAAGAGATATGTAAAGACATTTCTAAATTTATTTAATTTTGTAAGTTTTTAAATATTATCCTTTTTATGGTAATGTCAAAGTACTAACTCAAAGATTTGTTATATACATATGTGGGACCAGTGTGACCCACTTACTTCCACAGGACCATGCATCGTCCTCAGACAAAGGTTGGAATAGTAGGAGAAAGAGGACTAGCAATTGTAGGAGGACCCCCATTCGGAGAGTTTGAGAGAGTATTGCACTGAGTAGAGAGGAACCAGACAACTCTCACTCATGTAGTGTCGATGGCAGAGATAGAGGACCTTCCCCCAGATATGCAACCACATGTTGTGGGGGTTCCCAAGACTTGGGTCTAGTTGTCCTGACATCTTGCAAACATCACAGTTCATTATATTAGGGCCATTAGGCCTATACCCTAGTAAGTATTTCACCACACATGTGCCGAGGAAAATTTTTGTACTCTGTAGTGAGGGCTTGAGCCCAACTATATATACCGGCTCTATTTGAGGACTTTTATGGCCCAATTTGTACTCATGACATTATTTTTTGGGATATATTATATATACATATTTTTTGTCTTATGGATAAACATTTTGTATAAATGTATTTACATGTGCGTGTATGTGTGTGTTTTTTACTTTTATGTGTGAGCAACATGCCAATCTAATACTTTATTATCCAATGTATTAGTTAGTTGATTAGATCTCCTAGGAAGATGAATATAAGTAATATAATCAAAACAACATTCTAAGAGATGTACCCTAAGGAATCGTCAGTGAAGGATGGGATCATAGAAATGATACACCCCATTTAACTGAGACATGACCAATTCAACATCTATATAAACAGAGAGGTGAGAAATACCATGTGACAAAGCATTATGTAGTAATTCTACTACTACACTATATTCGACAATATGATTGGTTTCTTCACCTAGACAAATACCTCTAGAATACATCAACTTACCAAAAGGCGTCACCCAAGTTGCGGAAGTAAGCCTCAGAGTGTGTCGGATATCACCATTTGTGAACCCAACATAGACTTTAGATTCACTTGATATCTGCCATAGTGAAAAGAAAAAACAATAACTACATGTCCATAAAACAAAAAGAAAAGACTGTATAAATAAAGATATACATATATACAAGAAGTCACGCTTAGGCGATTGACCTAAGTGTAATGCTTCCTAAGGTAGAGCTCATTTGTAGGCTCTGATAAAGCGTTACCCTCGAAATCAACCAGTCGATAAGCACCCTTTTCTAAGACTTTTTTCACAATGAATGTTCTGAACCACATGGGTTTGAACTTGCCTTCCCCCAAAGGATATTTTTCTTGGTCATATACTAGGAAAGGATCTCCTTAGGAGAAAATATGAGTGTGGAAGGACTGATTATATTGACATTTGACATGTTGTTTGTGAGCCTCGTTGGCCAAGGCTGCATCTCGACGTGGCTCATCAAGTTGCTCGAGATATAAAAGACATTATTTATGTGGTGTAGTGTTGGGCAGTAGTTCCACTGCCAACTTAAGAGAAGGGATTTGGAATTCTATGTGAAAGATTGCCTCCAGCTCATAGATGAGTTGGAAAGGAGAAAAACCAGTAGTAGTATTCACTGAAGTTCGATAAGCCCAAAGTGTCGAGTACAACATCAAATTCCAATTTGACTTGGATGAATTAACCATTCGCTGAAGAATCATCTTGAGAGACTTATTAACAACCTCTATCTAACCATTCTCTCATGGTTAGTAAGGTGACAGATTTTCCTATGTAAACCCTATATTTGATGTCAATTCATACATCATTTTTTTCTGGAAGTGACTACAATGATATGGTATAATCTCCTTTGGAATATTGAACATGGCTAAAATATGGTTAAAAACAAAAAGGGTAGTCATTTCCCCATCATTGTTGAATGTTGGGATAGCTTCGACCCACTTAGTAACGTAGTTTATTGCTACGATGATATAGTGATTCCCCCTAGATGAAATTGGGTGACATGTAGTGAAATCAATCCCCCACTTGGTGAAGGGACCAACAACAATAACTGGGAACATGGGATCTGGGTGTGCCTGTACCTTCTGAGAGAATATCTAGCACGAGTGACACTTCTTGATCACCTCTGCACAATCTTTGATTAATGAGGACCAAAAGTATCCAGTGAGAAGAATATTTTGGGTTGTTTCCAACCCAGAYAGATGATCGCCGCATTCTCCTATGTGACAATAATTTAAAACAAGTTATGCTTCTTCATGAGTGAGACATTGATGAATATTGCAATCCACTCCTCGATGATATAAAGTGCCATCRGGGATAAGATAGTTTCACACTTGATGGCATATTTGTCGATGCTCATCATGAGAAGTAGAAGAAGGGAACTTCAAATTATGAATATACACAAGTATATCTCCATACCAAGGGTATGAAGATGCAATAATAAAAATATCTTCATTTATCGACGACTCTTCAGGAAAAATATTACCACTTTTGACTGGAAGTTTCGAGATTAGTTTAGCAAAGACCAAGGACTTTTTAGATTTCACCGAAACAAAATCCAAGACAAACTCTTGTAGGATGAGTATCCATTGATTGATTTTCCCACCGATGACCCATCGTGTTAACACATATTGAAAAGGGTTGATGATGGCTACGATGGTGGTATTGCAAAGTAAGATGTAATTATGGAATGATTGGATAACATGAACAATTGGAAAATCAAGTTTCTCAACATGTGTGTAGTTGAGTTCCAATCCAACCAGACCTCAACTAAGATAGTAAACAACATGCTCTTCGAGTGCATCATCCTCTTGGACAAAGACCATGCTGACAGTAGACTCTACGACAGCCAAATACATGAAGAAATCTTTGCCATAATTTGGAGGACTGAGTAGAGGGGAATACGTCAGAGCATGTTTCAACACTTCAAAAGAGCATTGATCTACTTCATCCCAACATAATGGGACCCCTTTAGTAATCTTGACATAGTTAACAACAAAACATTGAAGAAAATTGGCTTTCCCTTGTAGACTTTGAAGCTGGGGGATYGTGCGCGAGGGAAGCAATTGAACTATTGCCTCAACCTTCATAGGATCTACCATGATCCCTCTAGTTGACATGATAAAACCTAACAAGCATCTTGATGTCACAAAAACACTACACTTGTTTGGATTCAAGAGAATCCAATAGTAGCGACACCTCTCAAASATAAGTCATAAATCGGTGGGATGATCGGATCTCTTACGAGAATGTGATGCCATATCATTGAGATATGCCTCGACTATGTGTTTAGTTCATGGAAATAAAACAACATGGCTCATTGAAAAGTAGCTCCAACATTCTTAATGCCAAAATGCATTTTTTTGTACACGAATGTACCCCAAGAAAAAATAAAATCCATTTTATGTTGGTCCTCAGGATTGATCTTAATTTGATTGTACCCAAAAAAACCGTCCATAAAATAAAATACCTCACAACCCGCACATTCATCGACGATATGATCAATAAATGCGGTTGGAAAATTATATTTTTGGCATTCTTTTTTCAGGTCACGAAAGTCCATACACATGTGGATTGTACCTTTATTTTTGTTGATAGGAACAGGGTTCGATACCCATTCCATCAATTGCACAGGATATATGAAAACATTCTTGATGAGTGTCTCTGCCTTATCCTTGATCGTCGTTGCCTTGCAAGGATTAACTGGGTGAAGCTTCTATCATACATTCTTAACATCAGGGTAAGTTGTGATCTCATGTTCAATGATACATGGATCAATGTGTGGCATCTTCTCATAAGAACAAGAAAAGACGTCACATAATTATTTAAACAATTCAGTGTAGATATAAACCTCTTTGGGAGAACAAACCACTTTGATAAAGACATTTTCCACAATGCCAATGGTTCTAGAGATATCGATAGGAATATTTTCATCTATACTTTCCATGTTTCCCTCGGCATATATTTCGTGCATGGACAAAGGGTGAATGAGACAAGTGGAATCTCCATTCACAGTTGTAATGGATTCTCTTGCCACTATTCTCTTCAACTCAGGTAAGAAATAAGATCTCTGGTGAAGATCATTCCATTTCTATCTGGCCGAGTCATTTCCTCTAAAATCGCCTCGTCAGAGGGAAAACCCAAGTCTAGGGGATCATAAGTGACGATAGAGTTTTGAGCCCAAACAAGCTCTAGAATGGGATCTAGATCCTATGGGGGAGCTAGATCAAGGTTGTTTGAGGCTTGTTGTACAATATTTCATGTGACCTCTACAATGGATAAGGGCATATCCATTATAGGGTTCCCTATCCCTTCCATGGAAGATGATGGGGAAGGTAAAATCCATGGGTTGTTAAAGTAACTCGTTCTAAAAGACGCGTCTTGAAAAATCACAACCTTCGACTGATTGGGGACATTCGAAATAAACCTACCATCATTGGAAGACGATGGATAATCAAAAGTCCCCATTGAAGATGGAAAAAATCTGGCACCTAAGTTAATGGTACCTTTTTGTGGGTTTTCAATAATCGAGACCATGGATGCCCCCAATGAAGGGTCAATATGGGATAAAGATAATTGATCAATGGTTATAATCTGACCTTTGTGAGGAAAACATAAGACTCGAAAAAATGTGGATACAATTTTTTTCATATCATAGGTCCAACTTTGCCCTAATAAAATATTGTATTCGAGAGGTGGATCAACTACTTCTACTTCGACGCACATGATTTTACCCTCCAACTATACAAGAAAGGAGGGAATTATGCCATGTGGTCTGAAAGATTGACCGTCAAACAAAACTATAAACATGGGTGACAGACATAACTCATGTTGGTTGATGGCCTTCCAACATGCCAATGACATCATGCAAGTCAAGGCACCCTCATCAACCACCATACATAAAAAAAATTGTGTCAACGATTTCATGGTGTACACCACTACTATCTGAATAGTGACATGGTGAGAATGAAAAGGTTTAAGGTCTATAGGGTAAAAAACAATCATTCTTGAGTTAGTGGTCTAAGCCGCTCCCAAGGCAAATAAAAACACTTTTCTTTGTGAAGGGAAACTCTTGAGAACTTCCAGAGTGGACATTGCACAAGGAGTTTGTGCCAGATCCTCCATGATGGAGTAGTTCTGACCAGCCCTTGTGTTTGGGTTGTGAGAAGCCTTTTTTAATTCACCTTTAGGGATGTGAGTCATTGTTTCTCCCATAGTCTTCTCAATTTGAAGAGGAGTCAATGGGTTGGAGGCTTCTTTTCCCTTCTCAACGAATTCTTTCATTCCATAATTATGATCCCTAGTCTTTAGATTAGCTTTGAATTTCATTATATAAATGTTTGTGGCCTTGTTGTTAGTATTAGTCATGGGGGATCCCTAATTTTCCCCAGACGTGCTCATGGATGAGGAATCTTGAGCCACAATTTTACCTTGTGGAAAAAGGGTTGGTTAACACAACAGGGTATTTTTCTACCAATAACTTTTAATATCCTCAAGCTGAGGGAATTTGTGAGTCAAGTGGTCATCCATGCAAAGCTTACACAAAAACTTCACCTTTCTCTTTTTCATTTTTTCCCTCACCAACATTATTTATAGCCTTCTTATCCCCCTTACCCTTATTGTTTTTAGGTTTCCTCTTTCCCTCGGTCTTTTGGTTACCCTTGGGATTTACCGATTGTAGACTGTGTACATCCAACGTTTGGGTTATGGGGGAAACAGAACTAGGAGTTTGGTTGGCCATAGTCTATTGAATCGATAACTATTGTAACTGATTAGACARATTATTTGTGGGCTTTCTCTGTG
This sequence comes from Picea mariana, assembly GCA_032191745.1. NCBI lineage: Eukaryota > Viridiplantae > Streptophyta > Pinopsida > Pinales > Pinaceae > Picea > Picea mariana. Next base: position 32,196 of record JASDQU010106520.1, on the reverse strand, counting down.
TTGAGCCTACTATGTCGTCGGCGTGAGGCCCAAAATTCTATTTGGTCTTKWCGAATGTTGACCATGGTGCATTGGGAACGATCTCGTATAGCATACCGAACTGAGAGTAAATCAAATCCTGTTGTTGGTCTCTCATGATAGCCTCTTCTTTAGAAACAAATATGGATGTTGTGACACCTTTGGATACACAAGGAACCAAGGAATTTAGGAACCACTYGAGAAAAAATGTGGGAGGGACCTTAACTTTGATCAAAATCTTTCATCATCGCCATTCTTGAATGTGATCTAAKATATGGTCATCTTTCATTTTCTCAAAGTTGTCTAGCAACTTGGTTTTGACATCATATCTTACTGGTAATTGGAAATGGTTTAAGAATAGCATATCTAGTTCGTTAAAGTAAGCATAATTCGAGTTATCGATCTCGATATACCACTTTCTGGCACCCCCTGTAAGAGTGCATTGAAACATATGCAACTAAACACAATCATCCTTTAACGAGTTGAATGAGAACCATAAGTGAAAATTCGTAACATGATCACCTGGGTCTTCTCTAGGCTTTCATTCAAACTTGAGGATGTTCGAGGGAAACTTAGTCAACATGAGGGGCCAATGTGGATCATGAAAGATCGATTAATTCAAAAGTCTCGAAAAGTATGGAAAATGCAGTGTTGCCAGAAAATGTAGTTTTGGTTGTGGCAGATTCAAAAGAGGGAACTGGATTTTAGCTGGCACTAGGTTGGCAGGAAAATTTTGACTATTGGCCAAGGTATTGGTAGAAACCATGGTGGCCCTGTCCAGTAAAGGGTACTTGCATTTGGATCTGAATTGTTGGTTAATTCTCATAGTTGGATGACATGCCTTTTGTAGGGATTGCTCTCTATATAGTATTCCAAGTACCTTGGTTGGGGATACCCCCATTTGACCCTCCTGGCATAGATGTTGGACCCTTCCTGGGGTTCCACTCAGTGTGGGAGGGGTTTCCCCCGATTGGTATCCCTTGTGAAGGAAATGAGCCTTGCCAAGGATTTCCAAGACCTTGTGAGGAGTAAACTCCTTTCATCACCCCTGTGAAGAAATGAAACCTTGCGTAGGGTTTTGTTGACTAAAAAAGGGGTTGGCCCCAACCTAGAAAGAAGACGATGAGAAAGTGTTATTTCCAAATGCACCGAACAAATAAAAAGTTATAGATCCCACCAAAGTCATGTAGGATTGAGGTCCATGGTTCCCCCATAGAACAAACTAGATTTAGTATTAAGCTCGATCGACCACTGGAAAGTGCCTCCAATAGAAAGGGATGGAGGAGGGATGTGACCCCCACTGTAAGGGATAGCATTGAATGGGGTAGTGGTGCCCGTGACAGATCCTGTCAAGGGAAAATTAGATCTCCCTACCYCTAGAGCATTGGTATGTAGAGTAGAGTAGGTTAGAACTGAATTGGAGTAAAAAAACGATATCCCATATGAAAAGGGAGTGCCAGATGCATTCTGAATAGAGGGAATAGTGATAAAATTCGTCGAAGGGATTGTGCCACTTCTGAAAGTAGAGGGCATATGGAAAGTTGTAGTCRTGACAGTGGGAGGTGGGGGAGGAGGTATAATTCCCCCTCTTATGGTGGCCAACATGGGAGCATGAGGACTCCCATACGAAGTAGCACTAGTTTCTTCCATTGTTTCTCATCGAACAAACTGTCATTCATGTGAAGTGATCTTAGGAGAGATTATCTGAATTAGAAGTGATGTTGATAAGACAGTGATCGGAGGGTTTGTCGGCCTGACTCCTTCAAATTCAAGGTTAGAAACAATGGAATCCTCTGGTGCAGGAAATTATTCTCTAGGAGCCGGTTCAAGCACAGTTTCCTATGGCCCAGTAGCTTCGAATGAGACCTATTGATCTATCCTGCACCTCAACGACAATGGAGGTGGCTCCAAAGTAACCGACGATAGGCCTTGAAGCCTACATGAATGATGGATTTATTGATCTTCCACCTTGTGAAATGATCAATCGATACTGTAAGGTTGCTATAGCGTGAAACACAAAGAACACACTAAGAAGTTCCTAATGGAAAATCAAGCAAACAACTACCTGGCAGGAAGAACAATTGTGCCAATTGACACTATAGAAACTTACCGGTGCAAGTGTAACTCAAACATGGAAAAAACCTTCGAGTATACTCTGCAAAGCATGATCCAATGTCTTCCCTAGGTACTGTTGTATACCCTTGCAGTCACCCGTGTAAGTCCCTAAAAATAGACAACCAGGTTTCCAACTCACAGTTAGTCACCATGTGAATACAATCAATAGTTGAGATGATCATAATGAGCAGGAAAAGAAAGTTTGAAGCCTTTCAAGGGTACCAAAGTAAAATGGTCTGGAAGAAAACTGAGGATATCAAATAGTTTCGAGGTCCACGAGGCTCTATAGTCAAATTATATCAATGTAATTCCCAATAACAACCCTCAATATACGATCCCCACTATGCTTGGTTCAACTTTGGAGGGGTTGTCTCCTCTACCTTTCCTCACACGACCTCATATTTATCCCCTGTGTTAGAAGGGGTTCCTGGTTGACTCTTACAAAAATGGATTCTGACACTCCCTATCGTAGAATCTTATGTTTGTTTAAACGACCTTGAAGAGTTTCCTCTCCACACCTATTTCAAGGCCCTAGAGCCTAGACTACTTGGTGAACCCTACAAACAAAAGTCTATTTGATTTTAATTGTTATTTGTTGATTTTAATTGGCTTGATTTAATCAAAAGGGTATGGATGTGCAAATTATGGTGTTTAAAAGAGATGAAAGAGAAGAAAAACTTTATAACATTTGTGCAAAAGAAAACTATGTTCTTCAAATGAAATAAATGGATTTTAAATCTTTGTAAATGCAAACTTTTCAAAATAGTATTCGAAGATCCTATAATGCCAAAAGTTTCCTAGAATGAGATTTTTGTTTTACAATGTAAATGCAAACTACTAAACTTTCATGGAAATAACAAAGAAGGAACATTTAAAAAGAACTATTTTCTTTTGTAAAAAGCAACCTATGCTACAACTACCAAACAAAATGCATAACTAAATGCAACAATTTTTTTTTGATTTTCTGAAATGCTTAGATAATAAAAAACACAAACAAATGATCTTTTTTTTTTCAAAGCATAAAATAGGAAAGGAGAAAACACACCCAAGACTAACACATAACCTAAACCACTGCTTCACCGCATAGATTCACTGGAATCCAAAGGAGGGTTTAACACTTAAAAGTTCACCCTAAACCTTCAAGGAAAACAAAAGAAAATAAATAAAAAGTAGGGGTTATTTACAAAGATCAAGTTAAATCAAATCTTTAACCCAACCAAAGACCATTAACAGAGACCCCAAAGAGTTCAAGAAGGCCTAAGAAGCATAAATCTTCTTTCTAGGAAAGAAAAAGTATTTTTTTTTTAAACCTTCCAAAACACAAGGATGTGGGTTGTACACAAGCAACTTGTGTATGTATGTAGACTTTATATTTTGCAGACTGCATATGTACATGGGATATACATAGTACAAGGCGCGTACACCTTTACAAAATTTCAAAAAGAAAAAAATGTTTGGATAATTGATTGGGAAGGAAAGGCTAGTAGGCACCTGGAAGGTGACCAGAGACCCTAGACTAACTCAGTAAACTTGGAAAACTCAAAAGGAAAGTGAAAAAAATGAATCAAACCAAAATATCCCACTAAGGCCCTAGAGAGACTCCCCAGGGGAGTCGCTAATTCTTCTATGGGGAAAATCCCCCTATATTGGTTCAAAGGTAAAGGAAAAGTGCTAACTCCCTTAAAGTATAGTTCTACTTTTAAACTACCCCCAAACCAACTAAACTAAGTGATGAGAAGGAAAGGAAAGAGGATTAATGAATGCACCTTTATCCCTTGTGGTTGGTGTTAACCTCTTTCGCTTGTCGTCACCTACTAGATAGTTGGTCTCTTCTCAAATATGACCTACAAAAGGTTAGGAATACAATGCAACAATTTATAATACCTCTACTTAATCACTTTAAAATTTTATGCATATATATAAATGCACAAATCAACAAAATCATATATACATAGCGTTTTGAGAGAAGAATGAACTCTTTTATTCAGTTTTAAGATCAAAATGATTATAGCCTTTGTAGGCAATCGCTCCATGAAACAAGTCTAGCATCCTCTATCATGGCTCCAAGTGCATCAATCCCATGTTAGATTCTCACAACCAACATATCACTTAGGAAAGGAGAAAGGGTTGTATAAGGAGAAAGTTCTGGAGGGGAAGGTTGAGGCCAAAAATCAGAATAGGATGTAAAACTTGGGCTAATAAGGGGAAGGGATTTTGGAAACATTTTCTTATTCTCTTGATTTTTGTTCTAAATGAGACCCCAAGATCTCTTGTATATGATAAAAATATGGTTATTTAGTTTGGGGATGGGATACAATGGGTAAAATGGTTAGGAAACCCTCCATATCCCATAAACTCCTCTGAATTCCTTACAATTTTAGATTTTTTGCAACTTTTGGAGGTAAACGTGGGATATCTAGCATGCAACATGTGTATGTACGTGGGATAACTAGCATGCAACATGTGGGATATTAGTGCAGTAAGGCGCATACACTATCCAAAAAATAGTTTTTTAAGAGGCAACCTCAACAATATTTTGGCAAAGTATGTAAGTGGAAAGGCCAATGTCTTGTATGTACATGTAAAGAATTTTTGGACTATAACATACATGGGTCGGGTAATATTCCTACTTAAATAATCCCACATATGCACACACCAAGTGCTTTACTTGGTTGCCCCATTGGTTAGATGGCTAGTATTCAAGTCATTCAAAAAACAACATTTACACAAGCTACTCAACCCACATCTCCAACCTTACAAATAGGGAATCCTTCAATACCTTTTATTGGAGATAAATCTATAGTTGGAAGCCCACTCTTAGTTGGAAGCCAACCTTCAACTGGGGGGAAACCTTTTGTTGGGGGGAAACACTCATCCATGTGACAATCTCCTATGTGGGGAAAACAAAAACAAGCCTCGGGGTAAGAGACTTCTATAGGTCCTTCCATCCCTATTACCTGTAGTATTTACTAACCCTTTTTCTATTCCGCAACAAGAAATGGTTGGAAAATATCCTTCTCCTCTGTAAGGGTTCACTGCATTTCATTCTCACCATGAGGATGCTTCCTCAAGAACTCAAGTCCTTATGTGTAATGAGACAATTATTTTCACATCTAGTTCTAATACTTATGACACTCCTCTATATAATCATACGAGTGGAAGTGCTATAGATAATCCCTCTACTTCTACTCCTCCTCCATATTCCACCCCTCTCTATATCGAGAGGCTTGTTGTTGACTCAATGTTGTTCCCACCCAAGGGGACAATTATGAAGTAGATTTTCAATATGAGTTCTTGTGCAACTAAAAACTACAACATAGTTGAAGATTTGGTGCAAGCACATCGTGCTATGTCGACACTTGAAGTTCTACAAAATTTTCCAAGCAACGTAGAACCATGTTGTTAGCCATTAGAGATATCGATCCATAGATGTGAAATATGATTAATTTTAATCTAGAATATTTTAAATCAAGGCTCTGTTCCCACCCACTATTCCAAATAAACACTATGGTTCGTGGGAAGAATATCCATCATACTTTTTCATACAAAGGAGCCTCCACTTGTGTCATGTCTTTTGTTGGAAAGTTGGTTTAGACAATTGGTTGTCATTGATGTCAACCTTTGGATAGCAATGTTCTAGATTGATGTCAACCCTTAGAGATTGATTTCAACCCTTGTTGTTGACTCAATGTTGTTCCCACCCAAGGGGACAATTCTGAAGTAGATTTTCAATATGATTTCTTGTGCAACTAAAAACTACAACATAGTTGAAGATTTGGTGCAAGCACATCGTGCTATGTCGACACTTGAAGTTCTACAAAATTTTCCAAGCAACATAGAACCATGTTGTTAGCCATTAGAGATATCGATCCATAGATGTGAAATATGATTAATTTTAATCTAGAATATTTTAAATCGAGGCTCTGCTCCCACCTACTGTTCCAAATAAACACTATGGTTCATGGGAAGAATATCCATCATACTTTTTCATACAAAGGAGCCTCCACTTGTGTCATGTCTTTTGTTGGAAAGTTGGTTTAGACAATTGGTTGTCATTGATGTCAACCTTTGTATAGCGATGTTCTAGATTGATGTCAACCCTTAGAGATTGATTTCAACCCTTAGAGAAGTCTGGTA
>JASDQU010106520.1:3076-13407 GCA_032191745.1 Picea mariana | reverse complement strand
GTAGTGAAGACTCGCTTTGATACCAATTGTTGGACACACCTACCATACTTAGAGGTGGGGGGTGAATGAGCGTGGGGCTCTTTTTCCAAAACTTCCCTATTGCACTAAAACTCATCAATTAGCATTCAACATTTTATTCATTACCCATTGTTGTCATTTATAACCAGTTAGATGTGAGCACATATCAACAACATATTTCAGCAATATATCATCAACAAGTCATCATCACAATGAACACAAAGAACACAATATGTATGTACAATTTTGTTTTTATTATGGACTACAATCCTTGGGATTTATCAACAACAACTGAATAGAGTAAAACTCTACAAGAGCACCAGCTCTATATGCAAGACTCATCTTACATTCTCAACACCAACTAAGATGAGGCAACATTCCTCAACATATATCAATCTGTCAACAGGTACGCGACCTGTCAGTGTGCACATGCCCTATCTCCCCACAGCCCATGTGTGAATGCGGCCAATGTATAATGCAACAAGTGTATGCTTCTGAACAACTAGGGTTGTGCTTTTATTCACATGCTCAGATCCTTTACAACCTGCAATCACTTTCTCTTCTGTATTCCACTATCCAAACTGACTCACAACCAGTCACAACACATCCAAGCTCTTCAATAGATTTCTCATGCTCCACAACAAATCAATATGAATGCTATCTCAATCATGTATAAATAAATAGTACTCCATAGAAATCATGTCACTACTGAATCACAAGAATGCTGCTCACTCCATCAACCAAATCAACCAAACTGAGCCACATCATAGAAGCCATACCAAGAATTCCCTAAGAATAAACAATAGCATCCATCAAGATAATAATGTAACCATACCAGTGTCTCAATGATAGATCCAAGGCCATAGAATGCAGATCTAGAACCTGCCTCATCATTGAAGAGCTTGGCACCTGCTCAAACACAAATATCCATGATGTTATCCACTCCATGCTCTCTGTACACTGTCAGCCCATGTGTACACTCACCCTATACATAGCCAGCCCATGTGTACATGCACCCTATACACAGACAACCCGTGTGGGCATCAGAAAATAGGGTTTTCTGTGAATGCGAGACTTTTGCCATCAAGATCTTGTAAATTGTCAAAACTTTTTTGCATCCATGAGATCCTCCTCTCGCTATCTTCCTCAGAATAGATATTCAATCATGCTCAAGAGATCCACACCAATAGGATGCTCTCACAAGAATTTCTCCATCAATACTCCACAAGATATTCACAAGAAGATCTCCATTGATCCACAAAAAGGGATTCTTATCACATGTACATTTTACAAGATATCCTAGCTTCTTATTTATACTTTCATCTTCTAGGTCACTTAAGCCATTTTAGGTTACTTAACCCATTTCTAGGTTACTTAACCTATTTTCCTTATTCTAGGGTTAACCACTTTCCATGAATAGAAAGTTCTCCAATGCTTTATCATTTAAATATTCCTTCTTGATTTTGTCACTTCATTTTATCATTTAAATTATCTTTCTTGATTTTTTCACTTTACTTTATCATTTAAATAATAATTTCTTCTTTTCAAACACTTTTACTTCTTTGACCTTGGGGGCTTCAAGCCTTCATATGGGGGTCCTCCAACTTCATAGAGCCATAACTCTCAAACCGTGAGGAGTTATGTGACATTCCACATACCACCGAAAATGGAATGTCAAGCACTATCCATCTAGGATAGTTTCACCAACAACTTCATTTATCTTCATCTCATTAATCCACATGCAAGCATGGGTCCTCCAATCATTTTTCTAGGATAACTCAATCCATAAAGCGTCTTCCCGTGAGGGATTTCACCAGAAGAGGGCCACTTTGGAGTTCATCCATTTGTGCACCTTATCAACCATGATAAGACAATAATGATTCATCTTTGCATCAATTCACCACTACAACATATATATCAACTATGCTTCATGTATCAACGATAACTCATTGATCCATATTCATCAATGCATCATATCAATGATCCATATTTATCAATTGGTTTCCACTTAGACATCTATCATTCTCATCAATTCATATTCATTGTTCATCAATCATCAATCAATCAATTACTTGACATCAATCAAACCAAACCATTTACTTGACAAACAATCTCCCAAATAATCAAACCATTGGCATCAATGAAAACATGATCCAACACTGGGGTGGATGAATTGAAAGGATAAATGAACAATATCAAACCTCCTACCTTTGATGGAGACAAAACGAAAGATGGAGATGTTGAGACATGGTTGTTTGGCATGATAAAATATTTCCAACTGCATAATTATTCTTCCCATGAAGAAGGAAGAATTGATATCTATCAGACGAAAGGAAAGGCATCCATGTGGTGGGATCATATTATGCAAGTGCAACACCTCAGAGAGAAAAATACGACTTGGAAGGAATTCAAGAGTTATTTAGAGAACAAATACCTGACCAAGAGGTATTATGACAAAAAGATGAAAGATTTCTTTGAAATAAAATTGCGCAACATGATTATTGGCGAATATGAAAGGATATTTTTAGAACTATTGAATTATGTCTCCTTCATCAAGGATGAGATAGTGAATATTCAAAGGTACCTAAGTGGGATTCCATCTTTCATCAGTGATAAAATCTAATATGATGATCCTAATAATTTGGAGGAAAACCTAAGGAGAGAAAAATGATTATATGATCAGCAAAAAGGAAATAATACTTTCCAAAAGGCTTGGGAGGATAATAATAAGTTTAATAAGGAATAGAGGAAGAAGGGGAACAAGCCACCCTTTTTCAGAAATGTTTTTCAACAAAAACCATCTTTTAGAGAGCATAGAATGGTTGAGGTAGGTGGGAAAAGGCCAAGGAAGAAACCCATTCGATGTTGGGGTTGTAAAGGAGACAATAAGTATAGATATTATCCTCACAAAAGTGAAAAAGTGAGAGTTTTCCACAATGTACAACAAGAAAAAACAATGGAGGACATGGGAAGAAGTGTACCTAGGATCTATGTAGCCCTGGACAACAAAGAAGAAGAGTTTCAATCACACATGATTGAAATTGAAGGTATAATCAATAACCATTCCTTTACTATTTTAATAGATTCAATAGCTATCCATAGCTATATAGATCCTAAGGTAGTGGAAAGATTTATTTTTCCAAGAAGCAAGCATGAGAAATATTAGCTGGTACATCTGGCTATAGGAGCCAAGAGAAAAGTTGTTGAGTTGGTTAAATCATGTCCAGTGGATATGAACGAGATGTCAGATAGTTGGCTTAGGTTGATGGATAGTTGGTATGGATTGTTGATTTTCATTGATTTCAACCATTGGAGATAGATATTGTAGATTGATGTCAACCGTTGGAGAAAGTTTGATAGCGAATTTCGGTAGCACAAAGGTTTGGGTAATGGAAACAAGGTTGTTTCATGTATAATTGTATGCTTTTTAATATATTTGAAAGTAATATTATTCTATATGGATAGTACATGTCATTCCATTTTCAGTGGTATGTGGAACATCACATAACTCTTCATGGTTAGAGAGTTATGGCCATGAGAAGTTGGAGAACCCAGGTTTGGGTAATGGACCCAAGTTTGTTTGATGGATAATGGTATGAGTTTTGATATATTTTGAGGCAAGAATATTCTATATGGATAGTACATGTCATTCAATTTCCAATGGTATGTAGAATGCCACATAACTCCTCACGGTTAGAGAGTTATGGCCATGTGAAGTTGGAGAACCCTCATGAGTCATCTAGAAGCCCCAAAAGGTCAAAGTAGTCAAAGTGGTTTAAGAGATTTTAGAAGGTAAATAATTAAGTGAAGTGATGAGTACACTATAAGTCAAAGTAAATAAAAAAATAAATTATATAAATAATAAAGTTAATGGAGAAATTACTAAGTTGACAGGTGGTTAGAAGTGGGTTAGCCCTAAAACAAGGAAAGTGGTTTAAGATGGTTAGAAGGTAAGCCCTTGAGGTAAAGTGAAGTGATGAGTGTACTATAAATCAAAGTGGATAAAAAATAAATTATTTAAATAATAAATTTAATGGTTAAATTATTAATTGGAAAAGTGGTTAGAAGTGGGTTAACCCTAAAATAAGGAAAGTGGGTTAAGATGGTTAAAAGGTAACCCCTTGAGGAAGCTACATGAAAATATAAATAAGAGGCAATGCTCTCTCATTTTAATCACACTTGGGAATATTAAATATCTATAGGTGACTGAGGTAACCAACGGATATCTAAACTAAATTTCAGAGGGAAGGTGAAGTAAAGAAGGCCGAAATTCAAGGGAGGATAAATTATTTTGATGATGCTTTCTAAGGTATGTTATTTACAGGTCATCTCACCATTTTTGCAATAACATTTTTTTCTAAGATGATTCCAACCATTAAATTGGGAGGTAATTTAGGAAACATCCAAGTAGTTGCGATACAAATTTCATCTTGTGGGTCATTGTATTTTTGGAGTTACACTCCGTGGAAAATAGGGTTTGTGGCTAGTCCTGAAACTAGTGTAAAACAAGTGTTTCGGGTAAAAACGTCATAAATTCTTAATAACAGATCCAAATTCAGTAAGACAAAATATGTTTTTTATAGTACATTCTTTAGTATTTGGTTTACAATTTTCATATCCATAAAACAAATATTCTGTGCGGGGCACGCTCTACAAATTCGCTCTCTAGAATAAGCCAAAATTCAACAAGGTATGCCATTTTTGCTATAACTCCTTTTATGAGAGGTTCCAATTAGTTACACATGGAGGAATTTCATTAAAGGCACTCAAGAACATTGTGTACTATTTTCATATCTTTATTCATTACTGGTACATAGCTATGATTATTTCAAGTTAGGGTTGTTGACTAGTCCAAAACTAGTCATGTGAGACTAAAGTAAAGTTTCATAAAAATGCTAGTCTCTTGTTGTTAAAGTTAAGGAAGGTTTGCAGGTATGTCATCATATACACTGGGTATATTACAAAGTTACGAATCAGATTTGGATGATGAAATTGATGAGGGATTTTGGTTGAGGTACATGTTAGGTACATGGTTGAGACAAGTAGTTGATGAGTTGGCACATACATGAGGTGTATAGTTGACGATGTTGGTACATCTTGATGAGTCATACTTGATGAGTAGTTGATACATGATTTGTACATACTTGGTACATGGTTGGAGGCACGTGTTAGTATTATTTTTGACACTTGGTTTATGGATGTTGTAACATACTTGTCTTGGTATATTATTAGAAGCACATATTGATCTTGGTGATGATTATAAGTTGTTGTGTTATGCTTGGTTGATGCACATCTTTGAGATTTGTCTTGGTGATTGATCTTGGTGAGTATATCTGATTTGGTTGATAATATTGATGGACATGTTGTTGTGATAAGTTGTTTGGAGAAGTTGTTGTGATAGGGTGCTTGTACAGGTTTGGTGCATGGTTGATGCACTTGTTCATGGTACAGGTTGAGGTATAGGTTGGTGCATGGTTGATGCAATTTTTTATTGTACAGGTTGATTACAAGTTGTTTGGTACAGGTTGGTGCATGGTTGATGCACTTTTTTATGGTACAAGTTGATTATAGGTTGAGGTATAGGTTGATGCATGGTTGATGCATGGTTCAGGTTATTAGTACAGGTTGTTTGGTGCAAGTTGATTGGTACAGGTTTACAACAATATATCTCACAGTGATAGTGTGACAGTGGTTCTGTCATTCTACTTATATGTCAGGGTGGTTGGACGGAGCAAGGATAGGTGGTTGTAGCCACCTTCCAAGTGTAGATGAAGAACATAGGGGGTTGTAGCCTCCTTTTAGTTGTAGCCATAGAATTGGCGAGTTGGAGCTTCCCTCGGGTTGTAGCCTAAGAAACTAGGGGGTTGGAGACTCCTTCTAGTTACAACGGGAAAACAAAGGAAGTTGGTGCTTCCAATGAATGTGATTCTTAACTACATATAAGAAAAATCATTATGTGGTTTTCTCCCTCTTCGAGTTTCCATGTAAAACACTGGTGTATTGTGTGATTGCTCAATTTGTTTATTGTTTATTTACTTTACAACTATTGGATGATAATGCTACATTGATATAACACTTGCATTTATGGTGAAAAATGATTAAATTTCTCTATTACTGATTCACCCCCCCTCTTAGTAATCCAAGAATTGGTATCATAGCCAGTTCCTTCAAGAAATAGTTTAACCACTGGAAGGAGATCATGGATTATTCTAAGAATTTAGTACCAATTTTTAATGGTCAGAATGGTTTTAAGTATGAGATGTGGAGAAGAAGGACAAAAGCATTTTTATAGGAACATGGATATTATATTTGGATATCAATTGTTACAGGACATGATAGTTCAAAACGGGAAAAGACTGTATCCAAGAAGGAATTGAAGAAGAATATCAAAATAGAAATGGATTTAATCTAGGAAGGATTACCTAATCCGATAAGAGAAAATGTTGGTAAATATTCATTAGCGAAAGAAATTTTGGATAAGTTACATGACATATATTCTTCACCCATCATAGATTCAGAAAATGACAAAGAAGATGTAGATACAGATCAAGAAGAATTATGTTCACCATGTCAAACAGATTCAGAAGATGAAGAGTACATAATCACCAGAGGTATGTTGTTTTTCTTTAATTGTGAAAAACATGGACATCTTGAAATAGAATGCCATGAAGGAAATGAGACAGAAAAACTATTTGAAAAGGAAGACAATTATGAAGAAGAATTGAATAGTTCTTTAGATGAACTAAGAGAAAAAAAAATTCACTCAAGAAATAATTGATGAAGCAAAAGGAAAGTATTCACATTTTTTAAGAATCCCAACAGGTCATCAAGAACTTTAGAACTCAACTAGAAGAAGCCAGAAAGATTGAAGAAAATATTGAATATCAAAAGAAATTTGGAAGCAAAGATTGCCACGATGAGAAAGGATCTTCAAAATAAAAATATACGGAAAAAATCAAAAGTTTTGAATGACATTATCAACAGTCAAAGGCCTAATCATGACAAGTTTGAACTTGGATACAATCAAACAGAAAATGGATCAAGATCCAAAGCAACAGAACAAGAAACATATCAAAAACATTATGCAGAAACAATCAAAGGGGATATGAAGACCTACAATGAAGATTACAGGGACACTCCTCCACCGAGAAGATTGAGATTTCATAATTGACAACCAATAGATATTCCTTAGGAATAAAAAGGATTCAGAAGAGAAACTCCTTTCAGAAGATCTTCAACTCCCAGGTATCAAACTATATTTTTTGGTTTATGTTATGCATGGAATAATTTTGGACATAAAGTTTTAAGTTTAAGAAATAATAGCAGGAACATAAACAAATTTGAAATTCATACACAAAATGGTTATCCAAGAAGGTATTTTGAAACATAGAGAAGAAGCTACAATAGGTTTGAATCATTGATCACTGAAGTGGAATGATACAAGTGCAATAACTTTTGACACATGGCCAAAGATTGTAGAATGACAGCCCCTCCTAGAGAACCACAACAGAGAAACAACAATCACATAAATGAGCCTCATAAGAGAACATGGATAAGAAATCAGAATCAATATAGAAATGAAGAATGCACACTCGCTCTACAAGCTAAGAAAAATACGCGTGGTTGGTATGTTTATAGTGGATGTTCAAAACACGAAGAACGGGTGAAAAAAGACCAGGTCCCATAGATCGCAAGACTGGAAATAAAACGAGATGAAGAAAATTATATAGAGAAAAGGAAATATGAGGGATACAGAAAGGTTTAGAAAATAACTTAAAGAAAAGAAGGGCAGGTAAATAAGGAACAGGGTCAAGAGATTGTACTTTCAAGCACTGTAGTGATAGCTGAATCTGCAGATAGAAGGAAATAAGTTAGAGCTCAGAGAGATGATGAATCTACCAATGAAGGTGATGATGAATACACATCAGAGCAGGAATTGTTCTAAGCCATCCGTCTTAGAGATGGATAGTATGGACAGAGATGGATTCGTAAGAATGCTTAGTAGTTTGGAAATATATATGACAGTAGATGAGAGCATGGATTCCAAATTGATAGATATTTCTTGGACACATATAGTGCATACAACAGTTCACATTCAAAACAAATTAATGCTCAGAAACAACAATGACAAAACTCCCTACGAGCTATGGAAAGGAAGTGCAGACAACAACCTCTACATCAAGGATATGCAGAATGAATTTGAAATATCATTACTCAAAGAAATATTTTTCTTTTTGGGTGTTCATATATGTCAAAAATAACCAAGGATTTTTTACTTCTCAAACTAAGTATATCAGAGAAATGCTAAAGATGTTTGGAATGGAAGATTGCAAACCAATTACCACTCCTATGCAAACTAGTTGCAAGTTGAGAAAAGATGATAATTCAAAGTCTATAGACCAGAGGGAATATACATCAATGATTAGTAGCTTACTATATGTGAAAACATCTAGACCATATGTAATGCAGGCATTTGGATAGGTGGCATGATTTCAAGCAACACCAAAAAAATCACATGTATTAGTAGTGAAGAGGATTTTCAAATATCTCAAAGGAACATAAGAGTTTGGATTATGGTATCCAAATGGAAATGATATATCACTTATTTCCTACACATATATAGATTGGGCAGGTTGCATTGATGACTGATGAAGAACCAATGGAGTAACTTTCAACTTGGGTGAGTGTTTAGTATCATGGCTAAGAAAGGAACAATCATCTGTGTCCTTATCTACAGTAGAAGCATAATATATTGTAGAAACAACATGTTGTATATAGGTTCTATGGATGAAACAAACTCTAAAAGATATACAGTTTGATTATGATGAGCCCATTCCAATCTATTGTGATAATAGAAGTGCCATCGGTATCTCAAATAACTCGGTGATGCACTCCAAGACGAAGCACATTCCAATCAAGTATCACTTTCTACAAGAACGGGTTGCAGAGAAGAACATCAGAGTTGAGTATGTGGGCACAAAAGAACAAGTGGAAGAAATATTTACAAACCCGATTCCATGGGAAGCCTTTGAGTATCTTTTCCAGAGACTCAAAGTAATTTCTAGTCCAAAATTAATGTTTTTGAATGCTTATCTTATATGTCTTATATTTACACGAGGAAGTACCATAGAGAGGATAGTTCAGGTTGGGAGATTAGTTTCAAGAAGAGTTCAATCAAGGGGAGTATCCCCAAGGACAGTTCAATCAGGGGGAGTAGCCCCGGATGGAAAGATACCTTTTCCATTAATGAAAAAGGGGGAGATATTTATCAGAGAGACCATACAGGCATGTTCCCAAGGGGAGTGATTGTCACAAGGGAAGAATGAGAGATATGACTTCAGAGTGATAACCTTTTTCAAAGGGGGAGATATTATTCATATGAAGGGAGAGAGAGTAATCAGAGACTTATAAACATAAAGAAAAATCAAATGCATGTAGACATGAGGAGCAACCCCAAGGAGAGATCAGTCACGGGGAGCATCCCCAAAGGGAGATACCCTTTTCCATTGATGTCAAAGGGGGAGATATAGAAACATTAATGAGAAGTATAAGCATGAATGTTATCATGACTAAGTGTTGCCATCAATGCTAGTGTTGCCATCAATGCCAAAGGGGGTGATTATCAGAAATTTGGCTTAGGTTGATGGAAAATTGGTATGGATTGTTGGTTTTCATTGATGTCAACCATTTGAGAGTGATATTGTATATTGATTTCAACCCTTGGAGAAAGTTCGGTAGCTAATTCCGGTAGCACAAAAGTTTGGATAATAAACCCAAGGTTTTTTCATGTATAATGGTATGAGTTTTAATATATTTGAAGGTAATACTATTCTATATGGATTGTACATGTCATTCCATTTTTGGTGGTATGTTGAATGTCACATAACTCCTCACAGTTAGAGAGTCATGGTCATGAGAAGTTGGAGAACCTAGGTTTGGGTAATGGACCCAAGTTCATTTGATGGATAATGGTATGAGTTTTGATATATTTGTATGCAATACTATTCTATATGGTTATTACATGGCATTTCATTTCCAGTGGTATGTGGAATGTCATATAACTCCTCACGGTTAGAGAGTTATGGCCGTGTGAAGTTGGAGAACCCTCATGAGTCATCTAGAAGCCCCAAAAGGTCAAAGTAGTCAAATTGGTTTAAGAGATTTTAGAAGGTAAATAATTAAGTGAAGTGATGAGTATACTATAATTCAAAGTGAATACAAAAAAAATTTATTTAAATAATAAAGTTAATGGAGAATTTACTAAGTGGACAAGTGGTTAGAAGTGGGTTAGCCCTAAAATAAGGAAAGTGGTT
>JASDQU010106519.1:169766-190549 GCA_032191745.1 Picea mariana | reverse complement strand
AAGAAATAATGTCACAGGTTTCTTTTCTCCCTTGGGTGGTAGTCCTCTTAGTTGTTGTCCACCTACACCTTTGTTAGTATTATGTTCGACTCTTACTGCACCAAATGGTTGGGGGTTCTTTTTTCTATTCATACAGTCTACAAACTATGAACTATAAATTACATGCATTGGAACCTGAGCAATAGAAGTTCACCATATTTTCCTATGGTGAAGTTTGCAGGTTCTTACCTCTCATCTCATTTTTCTATTCCCCAGAATAAAAGGTAGGACTGACAAGGTTATCAGAAGTATGAATCAACTGTTCTCCGAAAGCTCCCCCAATAATCTACCATGTTGTTATGACCCAAGGGGGGCATATATGGGGTTAAGTGTATATGATATGACCCCAAGGGGGGGCATATATGGGGCTAAATGTATATGTAACATGTAAATGTATAATTAATAGGGTCATCCTCATAGTAAAAGGGCCTCATGTGTAATGTGTGAATAGGTATATATATAGATCATGTATTCATTATTGTAGACATGTGAATTGTGATGTATGAATGTATTTGGAAATTCAGAGTAGGTTCTCCAATTCTTTAAGGAGTTATTGTGTAACTCGTCTCTATTATCTATATTGTAGTTGTACTACACACTCACATTGTTGTACATGGTGTGTACTTTTGTTTTATTCTGATATCTTAAGAATTTGGATCATTACATTTGGTATCAAAGCATCTATCCTAGGGTTTTGTTGCTTCAAGCGAGACATCTTGGAAATGTTACTATAAAAAAAAAAATGGGCCACTTTAGATACTGAAATTTGGAGGTTATTTAGAATACATCTCAAGGTACTTGTGGTAACAATGTCAGGTTTTGGGTCATTATACTTTTTGAGTTACAACCCATGGAAGTTAGGGCTTTTTAGTAGCCCTAAAATCAATCTCAAATGAGTCATTTTGGGAATTTCATTTTTAAATAGTGATGTTTCAAACTTTGAAATTTGTATAATAGTGAGAAAATATAGCTAATTTACTTGGTAAAAATTTGAGAGTTTGGATCGTTATAATTTGTGGAAGGTAGGTTTATTTGACTAGTCCTATAACTAGTCTCAAACATGTGTTATGGGTAAAATAGTCACATCTTCTTCAGTCAGGATCCAAATTCAGTGCCACTAGTTGCATTTGAAAGTGGACAATCCATAGTATTTCTAATACAAATTTTAGAATTGGGTATTAAATATTGGACACGTGGCATTATGTACAAGTCCGCTCTTCAAAAAAGGCCAAAACTCAACAAGGTTTCAGAAAGTTACCATAACTTTCATTTGTCACATCAAATTTTGGTCAGAAATATGGCATTGCAAAGAAGACATATCAAAGTACTACATGCCAAAATTTCAGACTTAGATAGGCCGAAATTTCATAAATACATCATAATGAAGGTCGGACAAAAGGACATACTCCAAATCAGGGTTTTCAAAGGTATGTTCACTTAAAACTATCATAACTTTTGGTTGGGATGTTTGATAGAGGTGAATCAAAATCCATTGGAAAGAAAAAAACATAGAATATTATATGAGACAAATTATTATAACTATTTTAGATCATTATCCTTAATATATATAGGTTGTAAGTTGAGGGTTACAATTAGACCTCAATTAAGAATCAATCAAAATATGACAATTTACCGAAGATGAAGATAAATATGGAATGGTTGAGGTTGGTAAAGGAATATGATATGACTCCTTCAACAACAAAATTTTGTTTTTTAGGTGAAGCTCGGAAGTGTTAGATGAGTATCGACAATGATACTAGAAGACGAGGACTATATAAAACTTGTTCATATCCACACCCGAGGAACTTGGGAGAGGTATATTTGCCAGCTTTGAGCTTGGTTTTGAGCATGGAGACCATGGTTGGAAAGCTCTGGACGAGCAGACTGGGAAAGAGACCCTGAATGGAGGTCTTGATTTCTTAACAAGAACGAAATTTCGATGCCCCGCCATGGGTGTGTTACAAATTGGTATCAAAGCATGGTTACAACACTTGGCCTACTTGGGCTCATGGACGAGTCGCTTAAAAACTGTGTTTAAAGAAAATCTTAAGGGCGACACCTAGTTGGAAGCAGGCCGAAGCAAAAAAGTAAGGTGATTTTAGGAAAGAAAGCATGCATAAGGAAAGCGACGGCTGGAAAGAAGAATAGCACGTGCGCATGTAGGGAAGACCTAACGACGTTAGGGTTAGGGTTTTGGTAATGTATTGTAATGGATGAAGAGCTAGAAACGTATAAATATAGATACTTAGGTATCATAGAGGGGTTCGGTTCAGAGTATTATCGAATTTAGCTAGCTATCTATGAGTTATTATGATATGTAATACTTTTTCTGTATGAGTTATTTTGTATAAGTTGTTGAGATAGAGAAGACGAAGGAAGGTAGATCTTGAGGTTTAGATCGCAGGTTGAGGAGTCTGGTGCAATCTAGTCCACCTCATATAGATCTTACCCAATTGTGAAGGATTGTAAAGCGCGCGGCATCGTGGATGCAGAAATACTATAATAAAAGAGCTGAGAGCCAAATCTTTGTGGATGTAGCCCAGGAGGGGGTGAACCACGGTAACATCTGTGTCATGTGATGAATGCATGCATATCTTTATTGTCTTCAGTAGTTATTGTTATGCTTAAATGAATGCATTGTTATATTTCCTGCTTATTCCTCAATAACAGTGCATTATGTTTACTAGTTATAATAATGGCTCAATATATAGTTATATATCTCGCACTTGATCCTAGGTTGTAAACACCTGAGTATTACAGCCACCCATTAAAGCTATCTTGGGTGAGACTGCGCAGCACATTTTGTGTGTTGTGTTTCCTTCTGGTTTACCAGAAGGGCCGATAGTTTTAGAGGCTTTGTTGGAAACCCAAATAGACATGAACCATGGGTCAATAAACTCAGACAGAATAGAAGAGTAAGTAAGAGAGTTAAACAACAAAGGGTTATGTTGTCATTGGTAGGAACGAGAGAGGGTTGAGTAGATGAGATAAGTTGAAGACCTATCGAAGGCAGATTAAGAAACGATTAGGGCAGAAATCCATGAGCCATTAGAAGGGAATATTGAGACCGTGGAATCCCACAAAAGGAGAGATCGAAACTTGGATAACAACCAAAGAGCTGGAATTTTCACAGAAAGATAACAGAAACCCTAGAATAACACCCCACAAATATCTCGAGAAATACATGTTTATTGATTTGCATGAAGTCTTTTTATGTGATTTCCCACACTTATTGTAGGAGTGGATACTAAGGTTGAAGGATAACCATGCAACAAATCGGATTTGACTGTTAGAGTGGACCCCAGTACAGATTGAACAGTTACAGCAGGTGAACAACAAATTCACTCGCGTAGTAGATTTTTGGCTGGACAGTATTGTGACAAGTTTCATAACAGAATTTGCAGTCAACACAGTGAAGTCGTATAGCGCAGCGGAGTAAGAATTTCTACGAGGACCTTGAGGAAGGTACATTAGATCATTGTATACATCTATTAAGATATTGTTATATAACAAAGGTGTACTGAAAATGGAGTCAGACAGCTAAATTTCCCCATGTGCATGGGGGAAGGGGGGAAGCACTGACAGAAAGAGGAGAAATGGAAGGAGGAAAGGATAAGGGAAAGAAGGAGGAACCCTTGGACCCAATCATGATGGATGATGACCAAATACGGTGGATCTTGTAGACAACTGGAAAGACGCGTAGTGGAATACCCTACTAATACAAGGTGAATACCAAGAAGAGAGTGGTAGTCGTGAGGGAAGGCCTGGCGAGTGATGAGGAAGAGGTAAAGGATCTTCGGGCTATGGAGCATATTGAGGAAATCCTACGGGCAACATATGAGAGGAATATGAGAGGGCCAAGAACAGGAAGAGAAGGCAATAATCCTATCCATAGTAATGTCAGTGTGGAACCCATAAACCCATGTGCGACTAATACACCAAAGAGAGCACCACTGTTTAGACAACTGAAGTTCAGAAGCAGTCATATAGCAGGAAGTACATCTACATAAGGAACAACAACTGGAGGAGCCAGTTCAGGCAACACTAGTCAAGTATCTACACCGCACAGAGGTAGCAGTTCAACATTCAGAATGGCAGGACACGATCCCACCATCAAGTTACCAGAATTTCGAGGAGAAGCAGCAGAAGACCCGAAGAAACACTTGTTCATTTGTGCAAAGATCTGGGAAGCAAAACAGATCACTGATGAAGATACCAAACTTGCGCAGCTAGCTATTACGCTAAGAGACCACGCACTAGACTGGTACATGAGTCTAGACACAAACAATGCACCTAGGACGACAAGGACACTGACAGACATTAAGAAGTTACCGATTAATGAGTTCCATAAGCCAATTTTAGAGGATCAATACATGAATGAGATGATCGAAATAAGACAAAAACCAGGAGATTTTGTATGGGAGATTGATTAGAGATTCAAGCAATTGAAGGGAAAGTTAAAATATCTCATGACCGATATGCAACATCAGCACATGTTTGTCAACTCACTGCTCCCACACTTAAAATATCCATTGTGACAACAGAAGTTCTAGTCACAAGCAGAGGTTGTGCAAGCAGCCCTGCAATTGGAAGAAAACCAGTATCAGCAGATGGGCCTAGCTATCAAAGAACTGAAGGAGGATTTGAAGAATTTTACATTCCAACTAAACCAAAATAAGAATAAGGATAAACGGGAAGTCATTCGGTGTACTACATGCATGATGGAAGGACACCACAAGAACGAATGCCCAACATTTGTGCAGTATATGGTAGTTGGAATGCCAAACTTGTTACCAACAGGAGGACTATGGTGCGAAGTCTGTAAGAAACTAGGCCACAACCCATACTACTACCATATGGTGCAGAAACATCAGATAGTCCCAAAGAGTTTGTACTACACCTTTTGCAAGTCAGTAGGCCACGATGACAAAGATTGTAGAAATATGGAGTTGATGTGAGAAAGGACATCAGATGCATATCAAGTGCAGGTAGAAATGAAGACTAGGCAAGTTGCACCACAGTTTAATCAAGTTCCAGCTCCATACAACACTGTGCAGCAGCAATATAATACTGCGCAACAACCATATAATAATGCACAGCAGCAATACAACACGGCACAACCTCAGTACAATACTGCGCAGTATAATCAGGTGCCTCAGTATAATGCACTGAGAGGAGATCAAGCAGGCTACAGGGGTGGAGGATGAGATAGAGGAGGTAGAGGACCAGTGGTATGTTACAATTGTCAACAACTATGACATTACACAAGGGAATGTCCACNCCCACAACCTCAGTACAATACTGCGCAGTATAATCAGGTGCCTCAGTATAATGCACTGAGAGGAGATCAAGCAGGCTACAGGGGTGGAGGATGAGATAGAGGAGGTAGAGGACCAGTGGTATGTTACAATTGTCAACAACTATGACATTACACAAGGGAATGTCCACTTCCACCAGTGACTTGTATGTATTGTCGCGCATTAGACCATGATACAGAGGAATGTTCAACACTACTAGTAAAGACCCAGGAAAAGAGGAACTAGAACAACTAGAATGTTCAATGGATTTCAGTCGAAGCAAGGGATCAAGGATGAAACATCAACATAGTTACCCGCGGAGGAGCGAAAACAAGATATGATGCAATCCGACAAGAACCAACACAAAACGAGTGGGTGAAGAAGAACATTGAACCAAGGAAACAGTTTGACGCATAGAACAACAAGGCAACATTTAAGGAAGCAAGACAAGAATTTCAAAAGGAAGACATGGTTTTGACTTCAACCGCACAGCAAAACAAGGAACCACCAGAGTACAAGATGCCTCCAGTATTGGATCATACCAACGAAATGCAACCCATGGGAAAATTAAGTACAATCAAAGACTTTTTGCAATCATGTGTAAAGGTATTAAGTAATCCATCATCTGTGAAAATATTGCAAAACATATTAGAAAAATGTAGTATCGAGACTGAAGGAAAACTGGAACCAAAAATAGTCAATCACCTACATACAAGAAGAAGATTGAGTAGGGAGTTTAGATTGAATGCTAACATTGGAGATTTTAACATGGGCGATATCATACTGGATCTAGGATCTGAAGTGAATGTATTACCATAGAAGACATGGCAATGAATGGGAGAGCCCACATTAGGATATTCACCGGTTCAACTAAAACTAGCAAACCATCACAGAGTCTTACCAATCGGTAGACTGAAAGAAGTAACAGTAGACCTGGACGGGGTACGTACTAAAGCAGATTTTGAAGTCATTGAAATAGTGGATGGCACAACACCATACCCAACGTTGCTTGGTTTGGACTGGGCATTTGAAAACCAGGCCATAATCAAATTGAAGACTAGAAAGATGGCATTTGAGTCAGGAGAATATAGGGTTATCACACCATTAGACACATCAGAGGGGGAGAGTTTTGTAGAACCTACTGGTTTGGACTTAGAGGAAACAAACCAGTTATACAGAACAACTACGCACGATAAGGATTATGTAAACCCAACTGCAAATGGGATACTCATTTGGTGGAGCATTACTTCATGTGCAACAAACTCAAACACCGGTTTAGATAATTAGAAGCAAAGGCTACATGAA
This sequence comes from Picea mariana, assembly GCA_032191745.1. NCBI lineage: Eukaryota > Viridiplantae > Streptophyta > Pinopsida > Pinales > Pinaceae > Picea > Picea mariana. Next base: position 183,908 of record JASDQU010106519.1, on the reverse strand, counting down.
GTGTCCATGAGAATATGTGAAAGAATAGACCGTGCAGTAAGATGGGTAGGCACGAAAATAAGGGAACCACCCAGTTTCCACGGAGTAAATGATTTGGAAACATTTTTGGCACAGTACGAAGATGAAGTTTCAGAAAACCAAATACTGTTAGCACTTGATATAGCACTCAATGCCACACCTGCAAGATGGTGGGGCGCACGCAAAGAGACAATCACATATCGGTACCAATGTAAAAGGTTACTGTGCATAAGGTTTGGCGCAGAACAAAAAAACAACAAGCATCAAAAGTATGATGGACAAGGGTAACTAGCGGAACACTTGGAGGAGTGCAGAACATTGTGGAAAATGGAACCTCCAGAGGAATGGCCTCATCATTTCATACACAATGTAGAGGGCATACTAGTGAACTAGTATACGAAACAGGAATTGTGCAAGGGGACTGCGACCTGGACGACATTGCAACAGAATTTTACAGTCATTTTTTCATTCGAACATGAAAACCTCAACATAGATGCAACTCTTAAACAAATAAGAGGAGTGATATTCATCAAAGAACCAGAAGTAGAACTTATCACAGAAGAACAATAGTGGAACAAACAAACAATTAAGGAATTGTTGTCATGTTACCATGTGCAAGAGGAAGCACCAGATGAAGATGACCCACGCGATATTCAGATCAAAGAAGTAGAAGGAAAAAGGGAAGTAGAAGGACCACCTATCGAATCAGAAGACATTGTTGCGTCGATCAACGTAAAGAAAGTCAACATTGGGACAGCTGAGAATCCCAATATGGCCAGCATCAGAGATTATTGGGATGAGCAAACGATAGAAAGCATAACAGAGTTATTGCGTGAATACAATGACTTGTTTCCCACAAAATTTACGGAGATGAAGGGTATAGCAGGAGAGCTAGGAGAAATGAAGATACCACTCAGACCTAAAGTGAGATCGATCAGAAAACGACCATACAGATTGAACCCAATATATAAGAAGAAAGTCAAAGTTGATATTGACAAGATGCTCGAAGCCGGAATCATAAAACCAGTCGAAGAATCCGAATGGATAAGTCTGATGGTAGTGCAGGACAAGAAACAAGGAGGTATCAGAATATGCGTCGACTTGAGGAAGTTGAACGATGCATGCCTACATGACCCATTCCCTACATCATTCATGGATGAAATGTTAGAGAACGTAGGAGGACATGAAGCTTACTCATTCACTGATGGATTCTCATGCTACCATCAGATCAAGATAGCACAGGAAGACAAATACAAGGCCACGTTTGTGATAGAATGGGGATCCTACCAATACACAGTCATGTCGTTTGGACTGAAGAATGCACCAGAAATATTTTCCAAAGTAGTCATCGCCGCATTTAAGGAATTCATCCACCAATTTCTAGAGGTATACCTAGATGATTAGACCGTCTATAATTTGTTGAAATACCATGTAGAAGTCTTACGACTGATGTTAGAATGATGTAGGCAGTTCCAGATATCACTGAACATAAACAAATGCATATTCGGAACACTGTTTGGGATATTATTGGGCCATATAGTATGCAAACAAGGTTTATTAGTAGATCTTGCAAAGATTGCAGTAATTGTTAACTTACCACCACCAAAAACAGTTCGTCAGCTAACATCAACGTTGGGATACACAGGATACTATAGGAAATTTATCAAAGGGTACACGGAGATTACTGCACCAATGGAAAAGTTGTTAAGAAAGGATACAAAGTTTCAGTGGAACGATGAGTGTCAACACGGTCTAGATACCCTAAAGGAAAACATGGTTACCGCGCCAATCTTAGTATTTCCGGACTGGGAGAAGACATTCCACGTACATGTAGTTGCATCAGCCATAGCACTTGGAGATATCTTAGCGTAGCCAGGAGTGGGAGACTTGGATCACCCGATAGCATTTGCGAGCCGAAAGTTGTTAGAATCAGAGGAGAACTATAACACTACAAAGAGAGAAGGCCTAGATATGGTCCACGCACTACAAAAGTTCAGACACTACTTATTGGGAAAACACTTCAAGATGTTCACTGATCACTCAGCCCTAAAATACATAGTCAACAAGTCAGTGTTGGGGGGGGAGAATAAGTCAATGGTTACTACTATTTCAATAATTTGACTTCGAAGTAATAGCTAAGCTAGAAAAATTGAATGCAGGACCTGACCACCTATCAAGAGTCACAAATGGAGAAGAACCTACAAATCTAGAAGACAACTTTCCATATGCACAATTATTTTTAGTCCATATCATTGATGAACACTTCGCAGATATCATTCAGTACTTGAGCACAGGTACTGCGTCGTAAGAATATAACACCGCATAAAAGAAAAACCTAGAAGTTCATGTTGCCAACTATCAACTGATTGCAGGACACTTATACAAAATGGGCGCAGATAGCATCTTGTGAAGATATGTGTTAGAACACGAAATACCAAGGGTGGTAGCAGAATCCCATGAGGGGATCACAGGAGGGCACTATGCAGGCAAAGCTACCACGCAGAAGGTATTGCGTGCAGGACTATGGTGGCCGACGATTCATAAAGACTTGAAGGAGTACTATCAAAGATGCGATGTCTGTCAAAGGGTAGGTAAACCCAACAAAAGGAATGAGGTGCCATTACAACCACAAGTAACATTACAGGCATTCGACAAGTGGGCAATAGACTTTGTGGGACCAATCAACCAACTAGCAAAAAGAACAGGAGATAGGTACATTATCACCACAACGGAGTACCTAACAAGAGGGTAGGAAGTCGCACCAGTAAAGGATTACAGCGCCAAAATAGTAGCGCACTTTTTATTCGAGCAAGTAATCACTCGATTTGGGTGCCCAAGAATTTTGATGAGAGACCAAGGCATGCACTTCATAAACAACACTATCAACACTATGAGTGAAGAGTTTGAAGTCCATCATCAGAAGAGTACACCATATCACCCACAGGCAAATGGCACATTGGAAGAATTTAACAAAATCCTGGAGAATGCGCTGACAAAGATCTGTAACATTAATAGGGACGACTTGGACCTCAAAGTACCAGCAGTATTATGGGCCTACAAGACTACGTGCAAAAAGTTGACAGGGCACACACCATTTAAACTAGTCTATGGCCAAGAAGCAGTGGTGCCATTAGAATTTTTAGTACCAAGCTTGCGCATAGTAGCGATCACACAAATGACAGAATAAGGTGCAGTATAGGAGAGACTAAATCAGTTAAAGACCATGGAGGAAGATCAGATCTGTGTAGGGTTCCACCAACAGGTTCAGAAAGCAAGAGACAAAGCTTGGCATGATAGACATATCAAGAAGAAAACTTTCAACGAAGGATATCCAGTACTAATGTACGACAGCAAATCGCTTCAGCACCCAGGAAAGCTAAGGATGCACTGGCTAGGACCGTACGAAGTAAAATTAGTCACAGATTGAGGAGTTGTATAGTTGAGAGACTTATCAGGCGCAGAGCTTAGAGGGATGATTAATGGAAGCTGACTGAAGTTGTACAAGAACAGTCGACCACCCACCGCATAGTAAAAAAAAAAGAAAAAGAAACAAGATATTAAACAATACCAACAGAGGCGCAGTGTGCTAAAGAAAGAAAGGACATGCATAATTAGGAACACAAACTCAGCGAGGAGAAGGACAACAGCCACATACAAAGGAAAACAAGCGGAAAGATGGTAAAAGTAGTACAAAAAGATGGAGTCATGTGGAAATAAATGATAGAAAGGACCGATGGGATGCCACATTAATCATGACAACTAAAGTCGGCAAAGCAGAGTAATGGCAAGTACAAAAGAGTCGGAGGTGCATTGAACCCATAATTAAGGAAGTGTCCTCGACAAGCTTCATGCAAAGCCCATACAACACACAGATGCGGGAGCAAAGAGTCTATCTGTGAAAAGAGAATAGACAGAGAGCAATAAAGGTTAAGAAGCACAGAGTCGAGTTCATAGAGGTCACAGAGACCATTCAACCCCAGAAAATGTTCGACATTCACCGCCATGGCACCACCGAAGCAAGCAGAAGCAAGCCAAAGTGTCAGACACCCCAGAGTTAGAACCAGGTCACGACTACATTTGGAAGAAGGTGAACAACAACCGTCGGAGATCGTCAATGTCGATGAAATCCCATCTCCAGACATAGCACCGGTGAACCCTACCCCTATAGTGGAAGAAAACGAACAGCCAGCACTGGAGGGCATGAATATAGATATACCGGTAGAAGTACAGGATCAACAGAACAAGAATGTAGAAACCCTAAAGGAGGCGCAACCAGAGAACACCGAAGCAGCTCTGAAAGTCAATGGAACAGCAACAAATCAGGAAGTAGCAATCAAGCCAGATGAGTCTCAAACAACCATATCAGATCACCCACCGGAAGGAACAGTGGAAGATGTCACAGGTTGGCTGAAATGGTATTTGGAAACACAACCGGGAGCCGCTGGAACTTCGAGCCAGCCACCACCACCAAAGAAAGACAAGCAGCAGGTACCTAGGTCACCTTGTAAGCAACCAACCGCAACAATCATTCTACCGCGTATACCAGATGGGATACAAGTGGGATCAGACTTGTTGGGTCATATTGACAAGCTAAAATATTCATACCATGATGTAGCATACGCAGACAAGTTTATAGAATTTGCAAAGAGAGTGTGCATGGAGACAGTGGGCACAAACCCGGTTGGGGAACTGATTGATCAGCCACTCTGTTGGGCAACAGGATTGGATAAAACAAGAATCTTAGGTCTATTGGTTCTACCACATTTTGGCATAGGTCAATACGCAGGTGTGTGCGTCAAACAACTGTTAGCAGTCACACATGGCAAGGACATATGGTTGGACAAGCTCGTCTCGATAGACGTAGAGCTTATTGCAAGCATAACAGGATTGTCATCCTGGGGCATGGATCCAGTGCAGTTTCTAGATGACAAAACTAGGGAGAAATCACTAGTGGAAGAGATGAAGAAGAAGTATGGCACCGACAGGGGGACACGAGGAATTATTCTTAATAAGATCAATGATGTCACCACACAAATGGGTGTAAGAACCTTAGCCTGTGAGCTACTAAGAAAATGTCACAGGGAAGAAGTTCCAGCTGGGGTTGTCGCAATTGCAGCCCAATGTGCCGAGGGCACCACAGTGAGCTGGGCACCGTATCTTTTGAACTTATTCCTATATGATTGCAAGGATGCGTAGGATCTAGGAACAGAGTTTCACTATTCATGGCTAATCATGTTAATAGCCTTCATGGGATGGAGAGAACCAAGGTATGTAACTTTTTGTACCAGACCCAAACCGAACTAGGGAGCAAGATACTTATTGCTGAGAGATACATCGAATGTTAAGGACAAAAGGATGAATCAGTCCATATTTGAAGGATACCTACGCAATTTGTAGGAGGCCATTAACAAAATGTGGAGAATAACACCACAGGTTGTCGCATGGTTTAGGGACATCGCCAACTTCAAGGCCACATGCCACACAATGTGGATACAGGCATGGAAGGATCCCGATAAGCGGTGGCTACAAATGAGATATTGTATCACAGAGGGTGACATCGACATGGTCATCAAATACTGGGACATCAAGTGGAAGATTTCAATCCTTACCCAAGAATTGTCGAAAAGGACAGCAGAAGAAGAGGCAGGGCAGGAGGGAACACAACCTCCGAAAGTCCAAGTTCCCAAGAAATGGAGGATGAGCCAAACAAAGACGAACCAAACAGATGACGGGACAGCTAAGACAAAGACCTAGAAGGGGAAAAAGAACACTACGCAGTCGGCTCAAGTACAACAAAAATAGACTGAGGCCACACAACGGACTGCACCAAATCCCAACTCACAGGAACCAGGGGGGAATAAGAGGATAGCCCAGCAAACAGGGAGTGCGTGCAAAAAAATGAAGGCACACAGAGTGCATCTGGAATATGCGATCACGGAGGATGATGGGGAGATGATAGCCCAAATGGTTCAGAATTATATAGCTAAGGATTTTGACCATGTTGCACACCACAGAGACATAATTCAAGAGGAGCTGGCAGAAATGCGATAATTCCTCAAGCAGCTGGGGGAAGCACAAGCAGTAAGCAGTAGCAAGGGAACGGAGCCATCAACACCACAGATAGAGGAAAGAGTGGAAGAGGAAGAATGATATCTAGTCCATACAATACTGCAGCCAAACGCAACATTCCACATCACACCCAGTATGCTACGCATGGATGAGATCGTGGGGCAGACACCCCTAAATGAATTAAGCCATATCCAATTGGTATTGACACAGATGCCATCAAGGGCTCTACACAAGTTGTAGGTTAGCATAAACCACGAGGTACAGTCTCATGCACGCAAAGACTTAGCCGAGTTGTAGCAGGCAACAGAGAAGTGGGATGTGCTGGAAATAATCTATGAGTAGGCTAAGCTAGAAACCCAAGAGGAGAGGGAGCGCGCGAATGTATTGGAGTAGAAAGTCATAGGAACATACGAGAAGATTCCAAAGACCGCACAGATGGATGAAATCACAACAGTAGAAAATATTGATCATATTGCGCGGGTAATCGATCAATATCAGAAGGAGATCAAGAATCTCTGAGAGTAGCTCACACCAACTACTCCACCAACAGTGAAGGAGCAAAGGAAGTAGGAGGCAACGGCACAGCTCCAGAAGATAGAGCAACAGGTCAGCACAGCAGTTGACTTGTTTGATCAAGCAGCACAACTTTAGACAAAGTTATAAGAGGATCAGCAGGTCCAAAGGTTGGTCAAGGAAGAAGAAAGGATCAATGCAGTGATCCAAGACCTCAAGCAGAAGCAGAAGACAATGGCTATCACAGAGCGCGTCAAAGGGGCGCAAGACATGAAGAAACTGTAGGCAGAACTCACCACTGCACAAACACAGAAACAAGAGCGACAGGCTCAAATGGAACCAGTCCTAGCATAGGCAGAGGAAGCCAAGACACAGATATCACAGACTCAGGCAGAGTGCGCAGAATTGATCAGTGACAAAGTTGTAGTCCAGATAGTGGACACACTCAAGGAGAAGACTGCGCAAGCGCAGACACGGGAAGCTTATCTCAAGGAAATGTTCCAGGTGATCACCAAGGAGATCGAGGAAGCACACAAAGGTTAGGTGGCTTGGGACGAGCCACATGTCAGTGTTGGGGACCTGTTGGAAGCAGCCCGAAGTGGAAAAGTAAGGCGATTTTGGGAAAGAAAGCATGCACGAGGAAAGCGACAACTGGAAGGAAGAACAACATGTGCGCATGCAGGGAAGACCTAACGATGTTAGGGTTAGGGTTTTGGTAATGTATTGTAATGGTTGAAGAGCTAGAAATGTATAAATATAGAAACTTAGGTATCATAGAGGGGTTCATTTCAAAGTATTATCAAGTTTAGCTAACTATCTATGAGTTGTTACGATATGTAATACTTTTGTCATATGAGTTATTTTGTATAATCTATTGAGCTAGAGAAGATGAAGGAAGGTATATCTTGAGGGTTAGATCGCAGGTTGAGGATCCTGGTGTGATCTAGTCCACCTCATATAGATCTTACCCAACTATGAAGGATTGTAAAGTGCGCGGCACTGTGGATGTGGAAATACTATAATAAAAGAGCTGAGAGCCAAATCTTTGTGGGCGTAGCCTAGGAGGGGGTGAACCACGGTAACATATGTTTCATGTGATGAATGAATGCATATCTTTGTTGTCTTTAGTAGTTATTGTTATGCTTAAATGAATGCGTTGTTATATTTCCTGCTTATTCGTCAATAACAATACATTGTGTTTACTAGTTATAATAATGACTCAATATACAGTTATCTATCTCGCACTCGATCCTAGGCTGTAAACACCTAAGTATTACAGCCACCCATTAAATCTATCTTGGGTGAGACCGCACAACACATTCTGTGTGATGTGTTGCCTTATAGTTTACCAGGAGGGTCGATAGTTTTAGAGGCTTTGTTGGAAACCCAAATAGACATGAACCTAGGTCAATAAACTTGGATAGAATAGAAGAGTAAGTAAGAGAGTTAGCCAACACGCCCTACCTTACCTCTTTCCTAAAGAGTCTGGTTAAACTACTACTAAAGAAAAGAATGAAAACTTTCTATTGTGTGTGTATTTAAGAAAAATGAACTATGTGTTGTTCATGAACTAATAGATTGTTAGCTAATAGCAAGTGTTTTGTCAGCACTCCAACAGTTAGTGAATCACAGGAAACCACAAGTATAAAGGATGGTGACGCGCCATGAAGTGGGGGATGGCTTCCATAATAGAGACGAAGATTCTGATGAGAGGATGGTGGTGGAGACCCCTCCGGATCTAGCTAAAACTCTAAGGAGCCTTATGGACAAATTACAGAGTTGCAAGGCCGACAACAAGAGACTGATAAAGGAGCAAGAAAAACAAACAGAAATAAATGTAGTCTTGTTGCAGAGATTATCTGATATACAGAGGTAGTTGCAGCATGGACCTGCAACCAGTCATGAGGACCGACAACATACGAAGAGAAGTAAAAGTCCAACTGAAATACAAAAACATGGTCCCATAGGTGGCCACACAGGGAGAAGTACCTCGAGGAAGGCCCACCCTAGAGGTAGGGGATGCTCATCAAGAGAGTCCTCTGGAAAGGAAACTGTAACACCCTGTTTCCCCCAGTTTGTAAAAATAACTATACTGGCCAAGAACTATGGCAAACTCAAAAATGTGAATGTGTGATGTGAAATGGACCTTGTGAAAAAGGTCGATGAATGTGAATAATATTATGAATATATATATTGCAGGACTGCTAAGAGGGGATATGCTGAAAAAGAGAACACGATGGCTAAAGAAAGGTTGTGGAAGGCACCTGGAAAGGTGGCGTTAACTTCCACCGAAACTAATACCGTATTTGGACTTCACTGGCCCGGAGAACCAAGAGCGGCTCGATGGCCCCGAATTAAATGACTCGCCAGGATTGGTAGGTAGATGGCTCCTCATGAGTAATGAGGGATGGGGGGGGGTGAACCGCCCATCCGTAGAGCCGTCAGGCCTGACCAGTGTGAGGGAAATCGCGCCATACGCAACCTCGCAAGAGGAAAAAGGCATGAGGGAGAAGCGAGAAGGGGCAATCGCGAGGGAAGGAAGAGAACTCTGGAAAATACAGAGTGAGTGATAGCAGAGAAGGCGGAGAGTAACCCTCATTCTCGGTCACTGGAAAACAGAGACGTAGTCTCACAACATCGTGGTCTCAGCTCGGGGGTGGCTAGTGGTAAATCCTATCGGAATCACTGAGCCTACGGTTGCGTGGAAACAAGCACCCCTCTCAGCAGTTGCATTCACATCTAGTGTTATTTCTGATAAGTGTTTTACATCTTGCATCTTGAAATTTATATGCTGACATGTATGCTCATAGTCTGTGCAGTTTTATGAGTGGTTTGAGTATGAGACCGCTTGTATAGTGTTTTGATTCAGAAATGGTGATTGCATCCTTATAATGGAAAGACTACGTATGGATTATGTTTTATAAATCGTTATTTATATGCATACTGATCTAATTCAGACTTCAAGTCTGCGTTTGGGAAATCTATGTCCTTATTCATCCTCAGGTAATACCCTGGATAGATCTCCCTATAGAGACACCCTTCTTAGAAAGCTCACCAAGAATCTGGAAAAGGATTCAAAAGCACAAGCCTTAGTAACTCGGTACGAGGAAGAATGATCCTCTTGAAGTCCCGAAATAGCAATGTAGGGACAAGTATCGATCGACGGATGAGATCCTGTCGGGAGGACTGTGGTCATTCACGACCGTTAGATTGGAAAAATACATGAGGGTGTTAAATGCCTTAACCCTTTTTCTTCCTTCATCTTCGTGAGTAGCGAAGAAATCGGGACCATAGATCCCCAAGGTCCGTGGGAGTATCTGGACCGTTGGTTTTTCCACGTCCAGGGAGCAGCGGGAGAGTGTTCAGTGCAGGATAGGTCTGAGCCGTCAGATCTTGGTCTAAATAGCCGACAGCCATTGGATCTGTCGAGAGTTGCACAAGGTTTAAAACTTCACGCAAAGAGCAGCAGAGCGAAAGTCCCGAAAGGGTTGTATCGGGATATCGGCGTTCGGAAGTTCGGGAGTCCGAAGGACGAGAGTCCGGGCACTCAACATCAGAAATCGTGAAACTGTGAAAGAATCTGAGCTGTTCGTCTAAGAGAGGACGCATGTCGTGAGATCACCCATATCAAGGATTTGGATATCGGGAGTCATAGAGGGACTCCTTTCGACTTCGTGAGTGGCGAAGTCGCGAGAGGATCAGGACCGTCCATCCAAGGAGGACAGGTGGCAGAGATCAAGGGATCTCATGAACTCAGAGGTTCGCAAGGTAAGAGCCCAAGGGTTGGGTGCTCTAAGTCACGAGTGGCGAAGTCGCGAGGAGCAGAGACAGCCATTGGATCCAGAGAACGGGAGAACTGTTGGATCAAGAACCCCATCGCCTATTGCGCGTTCGGGGATTCAGAGGTTGAAAGGAGTCATTTTCGACTTCACGAGTAGCGAAGTGCCGAGAGCCAGGCATGAGAGAACACGTGGCAGAACTTCAAGGTGGAGCCCATGTAATTGACAGGCGGACATGCGTCACCTGGAGAAGGGATTCAACGCTCCGTTGACTTCTCGCGTCTCGGGGATTCACGGGATAAGAGCATGAGAGCTCAACCCTTTGACTCACGAAGTCACGAGTAGCGAGAACGCGAGAGGGAAAATAAATATCGCTTCTCAGGGTTTCGCCATAAGACAGTGCAAGAGTTGGGTGCTCCAACTCACAAAGTCGCGAAGTGCAAAGTGGTGAGGAAAAAAATCTGAACCGTTGGATCCAGGAACGAGAGGACCGTTGGATCAGAACTCCGTGGAGATATCGTATATCGGGAGTTTGAGGTTTCGGAGGTTGAAAGAGGTCACTTTCAACCGTAGAATTCGCGAAGTGCCAAGAGCCGAGGCTCATGAGAACACGTGGCACATCCATCAGGTGGGGCCCGCGTGATTGACAGGTGGGCACGCGTCGCCCAGAAAGGAGTCAATACTCTGTTGACTTCTCATGTCTCGGGGATTCGCGAGATAGGAGCACGAAGGCTCAATGCTCCAACTCGCGAGGTTGCAAGTTGTGAGAAGTGCGAAGAGGAAGTCAACCATTGTTGACTTTCACGTCTCAGGATTTCGGAGAAGAAGAGCACAAGAGCTCGACGCTTCAACCTACGAGGTTGCGAGTAGCAAAAAGTGTCAAAGGGAAGTCATGCATCGCATTTCCCTGAATCGCGAAAATTCAATAAGTGCTTGGCTGGCTTAAGCGCATAGACACGGGACAGGGTCATGTGGACAAGACCCCAAGGCGGAAACCTGCCACTTGCCAGCCCTGTCGGGGTTCGACGCTTCATCGTGTCGGGGTTTGTAGAGTCGAAAGACTCGACGCTCTGGTAATGCTGAGCCGCAAAGAGAGAAAGAACGCCATACTTGTTCGGCCTGTGGTCGGGAACCACGATCACATGGAGGTGGACAAGGAAGGAGCTAGCCTATGCTAAGACCCCCGTAAGTATTTTGGGGATTTTGATCCTCGAGAATTTGACAAAAATTTTGTTTTCCTTAGTGGGTATATGACAAATTGGTATCAGAGCATGGTTACAACATTTGGCATGCTTGGGCTCATGAACGAGTTGCGCAGAAGCTCCGTTCGGAACACTCTTAAGAGAGTAACCCCCTGTCTTAACCTTCCTAATCAAAAGACGAAGTTAAGAATGAAAAACCCCTATTGTGTGTGTGTACATGTAAAAATATGAATTGTGAACTGGTTATAAATGAATATAAATTTTGACTAACAGCCAGTGTTTTTCCTTTTGCACACAAGCAGAAGATCAACCGCGGGAAATTATCAACGCATAGTATGGTGACTCACCAAGAAGTGGGAGAAGGCTCCCACAATAGAGACGAAGAGTCTGACGAAAGGAGGGCAGTAGGGACCCCTCCAAATCTAGCCGAGACTGTGAGGAGCCTCATGGTCGAATTACAAAGCTACAAGGCTGACAATGAAAGGATGATGAAAGAACAAGAAAAGCAAACAGAAATTAATGCAGTTTTACTGCAGATTTTATCTGATCTACAAAGACAAATGCAGCATGAACCTAAAACTCAGAAACATGGTCATATAAGTGGCCACACTGAGAGGAGCACCTCAAAAAAAGTCCACCCCAGAGGTAAAGGACAAGCGTCAGATAATTCCCCTGAGAAGGAAGCTGGCGATTCAGAGGGCTCTTCTAGCAACAAAACTAGTTCCTATCCCCGAAGAAAATTGAAGAAGCAAAAGTCTTCCAAAGGTCGAAAATTCGAAGAATTCAGAAAGGCCAAACCACCCTCCTTCGACGGTGAAATAAAGAAGGGAGAGGAAGCAGAGGATTGGCTGCTTGGACTAAAGAAGTATTTCAGAGTCCATGACTTTTCAGAAAATATGAAGGCCTGAGTGGCCACCTTCAACTTGAACGGAAAGGCTTCAATTTGGTGGGAAGACCTTAAGAATATGAAAGGGGTTCGCGAAGAGGACCTATATTGGGAACGATTTGAGAAATACTTTCAGAAGAAATATCTGTCGGAAAAATACTTCGACGAAAAGACTAAAGAGTTTTATGAACTCAAACAGGGACAACTTACTATAGAAGAATATGTCAACAAATTCCTTGATTTGTTGAGGTATGTACCCTATATCAAGGCGGAAAAGGAAAAGGTGAAACGCTTCATCAGTGGACTACCTAAGGACTATCGGAATAGAATTGAATTTGATGAGCCAAAGACTCTAGAAGACACTATTCGAAAGGAAATTTATTGTCATGAACAGTTTGGGCATCGAGCAGAACCTCGCGAAGGATGGAAACAGAAGAATAGTTCAAGATTTCAGAAAAGGGGAATTAAATCCCCAGGATCTAAGAACTATAAGAAGAACCCAAGAATGAGCTTCCCATCCCGGAGTATGCACGAGTAGAATTTTCCCTCCTTGAGCGGAAATAAAACTTCTGGACCCATATCAGTGAAGACTGATAACCCAAAGAGAGAACCTTTGAAATGTTGGGGCTGCGGAGAAGAACACCTATTGAGAGACTGTCCACACCGACAACAGAATAGTCGGAGGATTTATAACATCCAAGAAGCTACTACTGTCAATGATGTGGCCAGGAGTGTGCCACAAATTTATGCAGCCTTGGATAATAACCAAGCCGACCACCAAGCTTCAGTAGTAGAAATAGAAGGTATGATTTCCAACCATCTAGTGTCTGTTTTAATTGACCCTGGTTCAAATTTGAGTTATATAGCCCCTAAAGTTGTTGACAAGTGTAAACAATAGCCAAAAAAACATACCAAGCCATGGTTGGTATAGTTAGCCACTGGCACCAAATGGAGGATAGCAGAAGTCATACCAACCTGCCAATTAATGTTGGGTGAATTCCCCACCCAAGCAACCCTTAACACATTACCCCTGGGATCATATGATCTGTTGATTGGTATGGATTGGCTAGCTACCCATAAAGCCAGATTGGACTGTTACCATAAGACCTTAGAATGTGTAAGTAAGGAAGGGAAGAGGATAACCCTTCAAGGGATCCGAAAACCTGTCTCAGTGAGACAAATATCAGCTCTGCAAATGAGAAAGTATTGCTGAAAGGGATGTCCCCTATATGCAATATAGGTGTTGAAAACAATCGAAGGTGACAAACCAAGCCCTAACGATCACCCTATCCTGAGAGAATAAAGATATGTGTTTCTAGAAGAGGTACCGGGTTTACCTCTGAGAAGAGACATAGACTTCTCGATATAACTTGCACCAGGAGCGGTGTCGGTGTCTAGGACACCCTACCGGATGAGCACACCTGAGTTAGTTGAACTCAAGATGCAATTAAAAGAAATGATGGATAAGGTCTATATTCGGCCTAGTGTGTCTCCATGGGGAGCACCAGTTCTGTTTGTGAAAAAGAAGGACGGTACCCTTAGACTATGTATAGATTATAGACAACTCAATAAGGTAACCATAAAGAACAAGTACCCCTTGCCCAGGATCGATGACATGTTCGACCAATTGGGGGGTTCGTCTATTTTCTCAAAGATTGATTTGAGGTCGGGATAC